>JALAJA010000152.1:22500-40000 GCA_023376005.1 Doryteuthis pealeii | reverse complement strand
TCTTCTAGGTCTCTTCTAGCATCTCTTCTAGCGTCTTGGTGATTGGTCGCACTTAACTCATTTCTTCTTCCAATCAGTCCTGTTACCAAGACATTCATTAATTACAAGACCGTGTTATTTTTCTTAAGCTTTTATTTCCTTAACTATACATTTCATGTAACTAAATATCTGACTAACATAACGCGCGTATGCAGAGTGAGTCACAGTTAAGGCAGAACATCCTCACTGCCCGACGTCCAACTGAAAACTGAGGACCAAACCAGGTCCCACGTGACTTCACGTAATTTGGCGGGCTTTCTGTACTATTCCATGGAAAGTCCCGCCCGTGATATGAAAAGGGCCATCCCTTTAGAAATACAGGGGATTGACAATAATCTTATGCAACCGCATAGATTATGTAACAATTGGTCCGTTGGATTTTGCAGCATGTCAACCCTTGTGCTATTTAGTACCAAAATATATTTTGTTTTATTCATTTTTTATGGATATTCAACATTTTTTTCTATTTAACCTATAGATGGGACCCTAACAGGTACTACCACTTTTTTTAAAGCTAGGGGTGTAAACCCCGAAAACAAATCCGGGGCCGGGGTCCCTAAGATGGAGTAACGCTGAAGTTCAGCGTTACACAGCAATTCCTGCGACACTGAAGGTTTACTAGAACCGAAACTTTATAATGTCGACTTCACCATCAAGAATAATATCATCTTTTTTGGAATACTTCGTATTTTTACATTTTCAAGACGTATTCGGAGTTCGACCCTAGCCAAAGATAGTTGTTGTGTCTAGCCACACTGAAGAGGCGTGAAAAGCCGAAACACGTGTCTGTGGATAACTTATTAATTTATATATATTATATATATATATATATATATATATATATATATATATATATGTGTGTGTGTGTGTGTGTGTGTGTGTGTGTGTGTGTGTGTGTGAGAAAGGAAGTGAATCGGACGGTATGTAATATATAAAGAAAAATGAAAAAACACAGGTTTAAATGGGTTAAGTGTTGAGTTTATTGGCCGACACTGCAGTGCTTCGATCTATTAATTAGATCATCTTCAGGGCATAAGATAAGAAATTATTTATCACAGAATAATGAGAAAAGCTAGTGGTAATCTGTTTAAACAGACTGAATGACAAGGATGACCACTCGCTTTTCTCATTATTCTGTGATAAATAATTTCTTATCTTATGCCCTGAAGATGATCTAATTAATAGATCGAAACACTGCAGCGTCGGCCAATACTACTTAACCCATTTAAACCTGTGTTTTTTCATTTTCTTGATATATATATATATATATATATATATATATATATATATATATATATATATATAATATTTATAGTATGTTGGAGGTTGGAACGGCTGAAACGTTGTGTCTATAACAACCTAAGATGATGACACCAGTCCGAATACAATGATATATGATAAAGTAGGTAACGTAAGTCGGAAGAATGGCTAAGACCACGTGATACTGGTAATAAACGCCGAGTCCCTGGCCAAAAGCAATCAATGTGTCACAAGATGTTTCCATTTGAAACATGGTGTGTTATTAATCTATCCTCGGAAGACCGTCAATCATTGTTGTCACGTGACGATGTCGTTTTGAGAAAAAAAAACGGATGGATTTAATATATCTACCATAACAGACAAGTGAGTCCATATGTGCCAAAATGGTCGTATCAGTTTCCGCTGCTAAGGATGAAAAAAAAATCAGAAAAATATCTTCACCTGTGAGAAATTTCTATTTATAAGAAAGGTTATTAGACAGACTAAACAGTCAATTACTTTCCAATACACACACACACATATATCATAAAATGTGTTTTCAATAACAATTAAGTTCATTTCAGATAATGCGCACGCACAATTTTATGCTAGGAATTTTAACAACTAAAGGTGAAAATTACCGGGTTCATACTGCTTACAAATAACTAACCTAAACTTTAATAAAAGCAATTCTACATCGTTTATTTTTAATAATGACCATTTTACAAGCCATATTTAACATGGTTAAGTACAACTTATGAATAATTATTCTAAACTTTAATAAAATTCATTTTACGTCCGTTATATTTTAATAAATACCATCTTACAACCCATATTCAATATGGATACGTACTGCTTGCGAACAATTATCCTAAACTTTAATAAAAGCTACTCTGCATCCTATATTTTGATAATGACCACCTTACAACCCCTATATAAGTAAAAGTAAAAAACAGTCAATTACTTTCCAATACACACACACACACACACACACACACATGTATATATTTTATTTTAAATGGACACTCTCGTCGATTTTCGACGCATGAGTGTTCATCCAGTGAACAACCAACACAGTGATTTGTTTATAGTGGTGAAGGCTTATGTAGGACCATTCCGCACTTTTTGGTACAGTCGATAGGAAAGAATTGGTGCATCAAGGAATGCCACGAACCCAATCAACGACTGACCTCAGGAATTTTGAATTCAGAGTTATCCCTCTCCTAGACTGGTTACCTACCCAAGGTTAAAGAACCCAGTCTACCCTACTATTTTACCCATAGCTGGAGGGAGAATATATGGAATCATACCTTTCCTAAGGGTATTAGCGCTTTGTGAAATGCCAACAGCTTCGTCTAGGAATTGAACTCGAACCGACGAGTATATATATATATAGTTCATCTGTGTGAAAATATTTCGCACACAGAGAAGATTCGACCTTCATCAGAGTGAAATTTTATTTTGAATGAAAAAATTCGTTGGGGAAAAACGGAGAATCTATGGAATGTTCGAAGAGAATTTTTTTAAATATATATATATATATATATAGGCATCGACTCTATGTCTACGGCATCCAATTTTTTTTCTATTTTATTCTCTTTCTATTTTTTCTTTTTATATATATATATATATATATATATATATATATATATATATATATATATATATATATATATATATATATATATATATAAGAGACACAGAGAAACAGTTGTTAATAAGATAGAAATCACTTTCAGGAAAATCTTTGAGAAAGTCAAATATCTGGCATCAAGTGGCCCGTAACGGAATATCAATTTTAGTAATTTTCTCATGGACAAACTCGCTTTGTTCTGGAAACCATATCACGTGACCTGGTTTTCCTTTAAAGCACTCCTTCAAACTGAAAAGGGTTAATCGTTAAGATCAGTCTATGAAGCAATCCCCTGTTATTTATACTAGCAAGAATATGCTCCCTTCGCTGAGCGTAAGTATTTAAGTTTCAATGTAATGAAATATATTAAATTAGAAAGACATACGAAATTAGATAAAAACGCATATAAAATGATTACACTTATTTTAAGTGTGTTTTAATTGGTTTCTATATACATGATCTCGCTTAGTCTATAGATTTAAGTGGTGTATTGTAGCACACCTAATATATCAAAATAATCAAATAAGTAGTAATGAATCAACCGGATTAGCTTGCTAACTATCACACCACCATGGCACTCCCTAGCGTTTTTAATCAACCTGTTCGCAACGGATAGGCGGTGACACAAGATCGCAAGTAATGGGCACCCAAAGGAGGATACGATTTTTGTAGCCATTTTTAGGCTTCAAGTGAGAGCACTTTACAGTGGAGATCCCTTGCGTTAAGTGAAGAAACCTTTGGTTGTTCTTCGGTGTCCCTTAGTGTTCGGTAGAATCCTTTGGTCGGTGTCCCTTAGTGTTCGGTAGAATCCTTTGTTGTGCCTCGGTGTCCCTTAGTGTTCGGTAGAATCCTTTGGTTGTGCCTCGGTCCTTAGTGTTCGGTAGATCCTTTGGTTGTGCCTCGGTGTCCCTTAGTGTTCGGTAGAATCCTTTGGTTGTGCCTCGGTGTCCCTTAGTGTTCGGTAGAATCCTTTGGTTGTGCCTCGTGTCCCTTAGTGTTCGGTAGAATCCTTTGGTTGAGCAGAGTCCTTGGTTGCAGATCCGTTCGTCCGTGGCGAATACGTGCAAATGAACGGCTTTCAAGATCGGCGATTAAATAGTTAACTAACCACGTATTCGAGCTATTGATTGGCTGGCTTTAATTCACGCACCCACACAGAGTCTATAAGTTTAAGTGGTGGACTTCAGCACACCTTATATGACAAAATTATTCCAACAATTCATTAATCAGTAGTAATGGATTAGCGAGACAAGCTTGCTAACCAATACACCAGCAAGTGACTGAGAAGTCCATGACATGCAATACTCCGCTTTGGCCCTTACTTAGACTAGACGGGAGGTCGGAGAGGCTCCCTCCGATCAATCGGCTATCCCTAGCACCCATATGATTGTCCCGACCCTATTGCCCTCATTTTAACACCCAACTCTTGTTATTATGTTCTAGAAAGCGGTGGCTGAAGGTTTTAGTGTCCTGGGTATGACGTTAAACTGTATCTAATTGTGAAGTTCAAATTCTGGAACTCTGGGGATGTGGAGTATTCCTTTATCGCCATTACTCTAAGGGTCATCCTGACCCGGAATGTTAGTATCTATTAAGGTCCGATTTATGGAATAAACAGATAAAAATGAGTATCAAAATGTGTTTAAAAATTGAGTTAGAATGCACCGACTGCACCTCTGCAGAGGGGTAAGACTCCCCCAATGGGGCCACCTGTTGGCCGTGGGTGGCGGCCCGTGATGCTTAAGGATAGAGCCCAGGTGGATGAGCAGTTCATGACATGCAATACTCCACTTTGGCCCTATCTTGGGCTAGACGGGCGGTCGGAGAGGCCCACTCCGATCAATCGGCTGGTCACGTCAAGCCCTAGCACCTATATGATTTTCCCAACCCTATTGCCCTTATGGCAAGCCCCAACCCCTTTTTATCATATGGGTGCTAGAAGGCGGTGGCTGCGGGTCTACATGTCCTGGGAATGACGTTAAACTCTATCTGATGGTGAGGTTCTAGTTTTGGAGGTTTGGGGAATGTGGAGCACCCCTTCATCACCATTACTCCCAGGTCCACTCTGACCCGGAGTGGTAGTACCTGTTAGGTTCCCATCTATGGGTTAAATAGAAAAACACTAGTTAATAAAAAAATTGTATTATCCATTAAGAATTGATTTTTCAAAACTTTATCGGCATTAAATGACCCACTGAGGTTGATATGCCACAAAACAAAACAAACAAACAAAACCAGCAATAATGAATAAAACAAAACACCTTCGGCATAGAATAACCTAGCAAGGGTTGACATGCCGTAAAATCAATCCAACCAACCAATCAACAATTTAACAATTATGATGCCATTTTACAAAATTTAACTGAACAACTAAAAAACGAAATTTAGAAATTACAAAATTCGTTGTACCCCCAACTTTTATATAAAAAAAAAAACAAACAAAAAACCCCACCCCTCCTGGTGTATTGGTTAGCAAACTAGTCCCGCAAATCTATTACTACTGAATAGTGAGTTCTATTCTCTGCTGGATGCACACAGGATTCCTTCCTTAAGCATCACGGATCACCACACACGGCGAACAGGTGGATTCATTGAGGGGGTGGGTTTTACCTCTCTGCAGAGTTTCAGTCGGGTTATTTATATGTAAAATATGTAAATATATGTAAAATGGAATATTTTTATACATAATTATTTACTAAGCTTCGCTTAGATATGGCACAAGGCCGAATGTAAGGGGCACCCAGTGAGGCTCGAACTCACTAGTCATGGTTTGCCAGTCTTCTTTGCTAACCATTACACAACCTGAGGTGCCCATATTTTTATATATAAGCCGTGCTGCAAACCACCACTTAAATTTATAGACTAAGCGAGGTCCCGTGGTTTAAACCTCAACCAATCAGCAGCCCAATACGTGGTTGGTTTACTACTTAATCGCTGATACTGACAGGACGTCCATTTAGCAATCATGGACGAAGTACCTGCAAGACTGAGGAGCACCAAGGAACAACCAAAGGGTTCTTCACTAAGGATCGCGCTCTGCTTAACAGAAAGGATATCCGCTGCAGAGAGCTCTTGCTAGAAGCCAAAAGGATGGTCACAAAAATCGTAACAATGCCTCTAAAAAGAAGGCATGAATCTACGCCTCCCTAACATGGGTAAACAGATTGAGAGCTGAAACTCATTAGTTGTATAAAAAGTGATCCATCTTGAGAATTTGACAACAAATCAGGTCAGGTCAGGTCAGGTCAGAGATATATTTTTGACTAGAAGCGCCCCCCGCCCCGGCATCACCTGGGTAGAGGGGGGATTTTTAAAAGTTAGTTCTGCAGATCTATTATTACTAAATCGTGAGTTGGATCCTCGTACAGCGCTCTTGATTGAAGCCTAAAGGAAGGCCACAAAAATCGTGACAACAGCCCCAGCAGACAGGGCGGAATAGTTAAATTGAGAGAAAATGTAGTTTAAATTGAATTCAGTTTGGATGATTAATTTCATAAATTCTTGTAACTAAGTGCACTTGTCATGCGACTTAAACAATTTACAAGTTTACATTTCTCGTCTAAGTTAATTCCTTATCGAACATAATATCAGGTTTTTTTTTCTAGCCTAACTGAATCATTAAGTTTTTTCTTTAAAACCAAATAAGTGTAACTAATGTATTTTGGGGCACTTATGCTCACAAACAATATAAGTTGCTGCAATATATATATATACTAGCAAATATATGCACCCTCCGGGTGCAAGTATTAATGTCATAAAATATGATATCAAATTAGAAATTCTAAAGAAACTAAATAAGAATGCAGATAAAATGATTTGAAACAGAGAGGAGTATAATCGAAAAATATAACAGCTGAAGCTTCCTCTTCCATCACCCCCGTCTTTCCTTGCTAAACTTTTCTTATTTAACTATTGAGTTAAATTAGGAAGTAAATAATAAAATTACAATTATTTCTTTTTGTTAATTGATTTCTTTTAAGATTTATCTCCGAGATTTTTGCTCATATTCATTAAGATAAAATCAAATAATTAGAAATCAATAATACTAAGCACATATTTATTAAAATCAAATTTTAAATATCAATATGCAAATTAGGCTTGTCGTTCACACTGTAAACCGCTATTTTGTTGTATATATAAATACAATTGCATTTTATTAGTACGTAGATATTACCAGCAGTATTAATAAGGAAAAACAATTTTATTAATAATTGAGGCTTAAATAAAAATGATTCATGGAGATGTATAATAACTAAATGGGTAGTGACTTGAGTAGTAATATAGTTTCGGTTACAGACAAACAAACACATAATCTCCATTATAATAAGATATATATATATATATATATATATATATATAGCTGTTTGCATTTCACATAGTGCTAATACCCTGGGAAAGGTATTCTCCCTCCAGCTATGGGTTAAATAGTAGGGCAGACTGGGCCCTTCAGCCTTGGGTAGGTAACTAGTCTAGGAGAGGAATAACTCTGAATTCAAAATTCCTGAGGTCGGTTGTTGATTGGGTTTGTGGCAACCCTTGATGCACCAATTCTTTCCTATCGACTGTGCCAAAAAGTGTGGATGGTCCAACACAAGCTTTCACCACTATAAACAAATCACTGTGTGGGTGTTCATTGTTTGTGTGAACCCTCATGCGTCGAAAATCGACGAGAGAGTCCATTATATATATATATATATATATATATATATATATATATAATATATATATATATATATATATATATATGAATAACTTATTTTTATGTATATGTATATGCTCCCACTCGGTTGAGCTCTATAGAAGGGACATTAATTGAAATTGCACCGCTTGACGTATAGCTGAAACTCGACTTGTTTACAAATGTCCAGCCTCCACATTAATATAATTTTTAAAAAACGAACACATCACCCCTGATGATGGCACTTCTAAGTGCAGAAAGTACTCGGGACTTGAACTTTAGCGGACTTATCCACGAATTCCACCCAAATATTAAAAAGTTGGCCAGAAAACTCGAAAAGATCAAAAATAAAATTGTTAAACAGATGTGTCTTTTGTTTAATTCTACTTGTATAAATGAAAGAATGCTGCCCAAATACACACACACACACACACACACACACACACATATATATATATATATATATATATATATATATATATTCTGAATTTGTGTAATAAACCACTTTTAAAGAACCGTTGAGTTAAGGAGAAGCATTCTCTTCAGAAATTTTATTCTTACAATCTGACCTTTCGCCATTTATGCGCCCAGTACATGAAGGGCCGAAAAGTGTTTAGTGTTGTTTCTCCCCCCTTGGAATCCGGTACTGACCACTGACAAAAAAAATAAAAAAAAAAAAAAGATGACCACACATGAAAAATAAATAAAAAATAAAATTTAAAAAAAACAAAAAAAAAACAAATGTAAGTACTTTGCTTTTCTCTCAAATTAGCGTGAACTAGAAAAGTGACCCTTTCCTGTTTGCTCGATTCTGGCGAGAACCTTAATTATAAATTGAACATCACCAAGTCACACGGATTAACCCCTCGCTGAGATTATCTATACATATATTTTATATACCTACCTATGGACATTAATGAGTATGTTCCAATCCTCATAAATACGAAGTATTACGCTGACTGGGTAGTCGTATACCACTAACAGTAGTTTTACCTTTCTTCATGACTCTGGCAAGTATTTTATTTTGTTAATGTTATAAAGATTCCATTTCATTTCCAACCTCCGTTTGATTATTTCTCATTTAATAACATTGATGGGTGACAACATATATAAAGGGCAGTTTGTGTGTATGTATATCCGGAGGAAACTATGTATATACAATAATTAACAACAAAGTATATATATATATATATGAGGAAAAAATGAGTAAAGAAAATATTTTTTCCTCATATTGTAGGATTCATTTTCCATTCTGATATATATATATATATATATATATATATATATATATATATATATATATGAAAATAGATGGAAATTAAATAATTTCATATATATATAATATATATATATATATATATACTTTGTTGTTAATTATTGTATTTTCATAGTTTCCTCCGGATATACATACACACAAACTGCCTTTATATATGTTGTCACCATATATATATATATATATATATATATATATATAAAGTAAAAGTAAAGTCGTCGGGGCGGCCTAATGTCGGTATCGGCCAATCAGCGAGGGAATCTAACCCCTTTTCACTTGCGCTAGACCAAGGAGATTATTTTAGCGTCTGAGGTGGAGCGCCGCATCTACCGTCAGCTCCTTACTTTACCGCACAGATCCCTGTGCTACTCATTCGCTGAGTTGGCGAGGACCGGTATCGAACTAGGAACCTTGTAGTTTCTAGCCGAACGCTCTACCGACTGAGCTAACCCGGCCCATAAATATATATATATAAAATTAAAAGGAAGTGCGTGGTGTAATGGGTTAAAGTCATGGGAAATGGACTCGTTGCCCTGTGTTCAAATCCTGGACGTGGTAATTGCATTTCACTTAGTGCTAATATCCTTGGGAAAGGTATGAATCCTACTCTCCCTCCAGCTATGGGTAAATAGTAGGACAGACTGGGCTCTTTAACCTTGGTTAGGCAACTGGTCTAGGAGAAGGAAAGCTCTGAATTCAAACCTGTTGAACTTCGCTTAAGAAATTGACTTTGTGTCACATCCTGCTCGTGCGGAGGAGTTGGTAAATATATATATACACATTAAATGTCACCGGTTCTTGCGTTTTTAGTAAAAATTACGAAGATTTGAATTATATTTACGAAGATACTTAAAGATTAAAATGTACATAATAATAATGGATCTGCGAGACTAACTTGTTAACAATCACACCGCGTTTTTTCTTATCCCTCCCCGTATCCAGTAGCCGCTTCCAGTGGCTTACGAGAATAATAGCAGTAAGGGCAAGAGAATTAGGTCCGTGTTTGACATTTTTTGCTTGATACATTTAGTATGTATAGGGTGATCCAAAAAACAGACTTTTTTAAAAAGACAGGTCTGTTTTTTGGGGGGGTCACCATATATATATATATATATATATATATATATATATATATATATATATATATATATCTGTGTGTGTGTGTGTGTGTATATATATAGCTCTGTGCATACACTTCTTTGTTTTCTTCTTCTTCTTTTTTTTCTTCTTCTTTCTTTGTTTCCTTCTTCTTCTTCTTCTTCTTCTTCTTCTTCTTCTTCTTCTTCTTCTTCTTCTTCTTCTTCTTCTTCTTCTTCTTCTTCTTCTTCTTCTTCTTCTTCTTCTTCCTTCTTCTTCTTCTTCTTTGTTTTCCTTCTTCTTCTTCTTCTTCTTGTTTTCCTTCTTCTTCTTCTTCTTCTTCTTCTTCTTCTTCTTCTTCTTTGTTTTCTTTCTTCTTCTTCTTGTTCTTTTTCTTCTTCTTCTTCTTCTTCTTCTTCTTCTTCTTCTTCTTCTTTCATCTTAGATCTTCTTTCTAAAATTCATTTTCTTTATCTATTTTCTTCTATTTGTTTCTTATTCTCAAACCAATTCTTTTCTTTCTTTTTCTCTTTTCATCCAACATTCATCTTCTCTTCTTTCTTTTCCCCTCTTCCACTTTTTTAACTGATACGACAACCAATTTCTATTCAACACCACCTCCTTTCATTGCATTTCTTTCTTTTACTCTCTATTTTTCTCTCTTTTATTTTCTATACAATTTCTACAACTTCTTTCAATCTTTCTTCTTCTTCTTCTTCTTCTTTCTTCTTCTTCTTCTTCTCTTTTTTTCTCTCTCTTTTCTCTCTTTTTTTCTTTCTCTTTTCTTCTTCTTCTTCTTCTTTTCTTTTCTTTTCCTCTTTCTTCTTCTTCTTCTTCTTCTTCTCTTCTTTCTTCTCTTCTTCTTCTTCTTCTTCAATACAATTTCTAAAATTTCTTTTCTTCTTCTTCTTCTTCTTCTTCTTCTTCTTCTTCTTCTTCTTTTCTTCTTCTCTCTTTTTTTCTCTCTTTTTTCAATACAATTTCTAAAATTTCTTTTCATCTTTCTTTCTCTTCTTCTTCTTCTCTCTTTTTTTTCAATACAATTTCTACAATTTCTTTCCATCTTCTTCTTCTTCTTCTTCTTCTTCTTCTTCTTCTTCTTCTTCTTCTTCTTCTTCTTCTTCTTCTTCTCTCTTTTTTTTCTCTTTTTTTCTCTTTTTTCAATACAATTTCTAAAATCTATCCATCTTTCCTTCTTTCTTCTTCTTCTTCTTCTTCTTCTTCTTTCTTCTTCTTCTTCTTCTTCTCTTCTTTTTCTCACGTTTTTCAATACAATTTCTACAATTTCTTTCCATTTTTTCTTCTTCTATTTGTAACAACTGCTTAAGAAATCAAGAAAATATTTTTCTCATTAAATAAGATTCCACAGTTCCCTGCCAAGAATTTGAAAACCAGGTTAAAGGATTCCTCATCTTTAAATACGATAGATGATTGATAAATAGGGACTCCTACAGTGTCGCGTCGCTAATAGAGACAAAAACGTTCTATCAAATATTCGGTAGTATATAAAGTTCTGTTTTAACGTGTCAGTCCGTTGTGACGGCATTGAGTAATAGCGTTCGTTAATCCTGAGTGCTACGTTCGAGTTACGTCGGGCAATCAATCATTGAATATTTGACACGAGAAATTCACTAATCGAAACCTCCAGTCATGTGACAGTTGTGTTTATGGTGATGGTTGTATTGGCGGGAAAAGGTCAGTTCCGTTCAAATGAGAACAGTGTAGCAAGCTGTGTGTAGTATATATTTTATATAGGTTTACACAACTTACTAACTTTTAAACAAAACACAACACAATCAAAGAAATCAACGGAGTCGTATTAAAATAATAATTTGTATTAAAATAGAATTACAGACATGTATAATAGCATACTGGGCATAGTCCTTTCTTTTATATTGTGGTATTAATAGTTCATATTTTATCTTGTTTTTCTTTGCTGATACTCTCTCCCTCTCTCTCTCTCTCTCTCTCTCTCTCTCTCTCTCTCTCTCTCTCTCTCTCTCTCTCTCTCTCACACACACACACACACAACACACACACACATACAATCATACTCTCTCTCTTGCTCCCCCCCTCTCTTCTCTCTCTCTCTCTCTCTCTCTCTCTCTCTAGATGTGATAGACTGTGATAGATAGATAGATAGATAGATAGATAGATAAATGGAAAAGACTGAGCTCGATATATGTGATAGACTGTGATAGATAGATAGATAGATAGATGAAAAAAACTGGGCTCGATAGATGTGATAGACTGTGATAGATAGATAGATTATTATTAAAATAAAATTACAGACATGTATAATAGCATACCGGGCATAGTCCTTTCTTTTATATTGTGGTATTAATAGTTCATATTTTATCTTGTTTTTCTTGGCTGATACTGGAGCTGATTTGTTGCGTGACCACTCGTCTTGTCATTCTTTGAACTATTGAAAAATTCCCGCTTTTCCTTTTTGGCGCCTGATTTTGAATTCAGCGTTTGTTGTTTTCCGTTACTGCATTTTGGGGGATTCTTACTCCCCCTTTTTAATATAATCGGCAACTGCCATTTTATTAACCATTACAACAGCAATAAGAAAATCGAGTCATCAATCTTTTGCTTGCTCCAAAAATTGCGCGCGACATTAAAAACAAAAGTTGATATTTTCAATCAAATGGTAAAGAAGAAGTCGTTGTACACAACTAGGATAAAAAGTATATCAGGAAATTTTGTTACAGTATTGGTCTTCTTAGTTGTATACCTCTTATAAAACATCATATATATATATATATATATATATATATATATATATATAATGGGGAGAGCACGTATTCTAATGGTTAGAGTCGTAGGAAATGGACTCGTCAACGCGGCTTCAATTCCTAGACGAAGCTGTTGGCATTTCACAATGTTTTGGTTTTTCCATCTCATCATGTTACAGCTGGAGGGGGAATAGTTGGATGCATACCTTTCCCAAGAGCATTAGCCCAATGGGAAATGCAAACGTCCTCGTCCAAGATTTGAACTCGAATCGACGAGGCCATTTCCTGTGACGATAGAATATTGCAATACTTTCTATCTCACCCAAGTAGTTTACCTGTTAGATGACATTTTTTAGCGTACCGCAAAAAATAAAATATACATATACATATACATATATAATATATATATATATATATATATATATATATATATATATATAAAGAAACCTTGCGTGCGGTTTTCGCTACAATTGACAGATCTGAAATGATTGCAATAAAGTATGACTTTAATTTTGAAAGGGCACACGGGTTTGTGGGGCAGGTTTTCTGGATGTTTTCAGTGCTTACCATAAAAAGAAAAAGAAAAACGAAGTGTTTGATAAAAAAAAATGCATGACGCTAAGCAGTGAAGCATACTGTTGAATTTCAAAGCATTCCACGCCACCAAGAGCAGACAGCAAGCCTCGACCTTTGACATCGGGGTAGGCAAACATCGAAAATTCGTGGGTGAGCGTCACCCAGTGAATTGGTGTTACGGTTCAGGTAACTAGAAGCTTCTTGCCACTTGGTGCAGCAAGAGATCACGAGAACGGAAACAAGAGCGATTGGCGAACAGGATTACACAGGCTCTGTCGGCTGCGGCATTGGAATACACCGACTGCACCTCTGCAGAGCAGTAAAATCTCCTCCCACCAACGGACTACCTGTTTGCCGTGGGTAGCTGAAATTAGTCAACAAGCCCAAATATTTCGTTACTTAATGATGGAACCCTGTTGGCTAAGAAGTAGGGTAGGTCGATTTTTCACTTTTTAAAAATATCAAATTGTCCATCTATGCGAAAGTTGTGTGTTAATATACTGGATACTGATACCAAAAATTAGATCTTTTACTTGCAGCATTGTTTGAGGAAATAGCATCAAAGATCGTCTACTAAAATGCACTAAAAATCCCCGTTTTCTAAAGGCTAAATTTTGTGAAAACGAAGATTTTTCGTGCATTTTAATGTAAAGAGTCTGAATTGCCCCCTGCAATCAATCGGCTAGTCATATCAAGCCCCAGCAGCCATATGATTGTCCCATCCCTATTGCCTTTATGGCAACCCCAAACCCTTTTTATCGTATGTGCTAGAAGGTAGTGGTTGAAGGTCTTATTTTCCTGGGTATGACATTAAAGTCTATCTGTTGGTGAAGTCCAAATTCTGAAGCTCTGGGGATGTAGAGTACCCCTTCATCACAATTCCTCCCAGGTCCACTCTGACCTGGAGTGGTAGTACCTGTTATTTATGTTTTAATGTGTTTTATGTATTCGACGCCTGGAGAAGACGACCGAATCCGATCTTTTAGAGGGAGTAAAAGTCGTAACAAGGTTTCCGTAGGTGAACCTCCGGAAGGATCATTACCGTTGGGGGTTGCCATAAAGGCAATAGGGATGGGACAATCATATGGCTGCTGGAGCTTGATATGACTAGCCGATTGATGGCAGGGGGCAAATCAGACTCTTTACTTTAAAATGCACTAAAAATCATAGTTTTCGCAAAATCTAGCCTTTAGAAAACGGGGATTTTTGTGCATTTTAGTAGACGATCTTTGATGCTATTTCCTCAAACAATGGTGCAAGTAAAAGATCTAATTTTTGGTATCAGTGTCCAGTATATTAACACACAACTTTCGCATAGATGGACAATTTGATATTTTTAAAAAGTCGAACAGCCACCGCGCAGCCAAGACACGAAACCCGCTTCAAGAATGAATAAAACCAAAAGCCTTCGACATAAAATAACCCAAATGAGTTGACAACCCGTAAAAAAAAATACTTCTTTCAAGATTTATTCCCGAGATTTTTTCTCGTATTCAATAAGATAAAATCAAACAATCAAAAATCAATAATACCAAGCACATATTTATTAAAATCAAATTTTTAATAACAATATACTAATTAGCCTTCCTGTTCATACTATACAGCACTATTTTATTGTATATATAAATAAAATTGCATATTATTAGTATGTAGATAAGGTCTACAGTATTAATAATGTAAAACAATTTTATTGATAATTGATGTTTAAATAAAAATAAAATCATGTAGAATGTGACGTAAATAAGTAAGGGAACTGTGACGTGAGTAGTGCTATAGTGTCGGTTACAGAGAGACAAACACACAATCTCAATTATGATAAAAGTATCACTACTACTATTATTCTGTTGTGTTTGCTCTGGGGTGATCATAAACCTTTACTTAGGCTAAGAAACCAGGAGAAAAAACGGTAAATTTTCTAACTAATTTCTAGGCTAAATTTTGCGAGAACAAGGATTTTTAGTTTGGTTTGGTTTGGTTTGGTTTGTTTTACGGCATATCAACCTCAATGGGTCATTTAATGCCGGTAAAGTTTTGAAATAAATCAATTCTTAATGGATAATACAATTTTTTTTATAAATACATTTTTCTATTTAACCCATAGATGGGAGGGAGCAATGCTGATGAAGGAGTGCTCCACATTCCCCAAACCTCCAAAACTGGAACCTCACCATCAGATAGAGTTTAACGTCATTCCCAGGACATGTAGACCCGTAGCCACCATCTTCTAGCACCCATATGATAAAAAGGGCTTGGGGCTTGCCATAAGGACAATAGGGTTGGGAAAATCATATAGGTGCTACGGCTTGACGTGACCAGTCGATTGTTCGGAGGGGGCCTCTCCGACCGCCCGTCTAGCCCAAGATAGGGCCAAAGTGGAGTATTGCATGTCATGAACTGTTCATCCACCTGGGCTCTATCCTTAAGTATCACGGGTCACCACCCACGGCCAACAGGTGGCCCCATTGGGGGAGTCTTACCCCTCTGCAGAGGTGCAGTCGGTGCATTCTAACGCCCCAGCCGACAGGGCGGGGATTTTTAGTGCATTTTAGTAGGCGATATTTGATGCTATTTCCTTAATATGGTAAAAGTAAAATATCTAATAAAATATCTAATTTTTGACATCAGTATCCAGTATACTAACATAGAACTTTCGGATAGATGGACATTTTGATATTTTTAAAAGTGAAAAATCGACCTACCCTAGTATACAGTGTGATTGAAAAGTAACTCTTTATTTATTTATGATTTCTTTTGATGCAGTTACATTTTTCTCAATTATTTATGTCTCTTCCTTAATATATGGCATAAAATGACCCAATGGGTTGACATGCCGTAAAATCCAACCAACCAACCAACCAGCCAACAATATTACATTGATAGAATAAATATAAAGAAAACTGCAGATACAACATATTCTTATTATTCTTATTATCACTACTACTATTATTCTGTTTAGAAATCAACAATACGAAGCACATATTTATTAAAATCAATTTGTTAATATCAATATGCAAATTAGCCTTCCCGTTTACACTGTAAACCGCTATTTGGTTTTATATATCAATAAAATTGCATGTTAACAATTCTATTAATAATGGAGATTCGCTTCCGGTTTTTGTCTGTAACAAAAACTGCGTCACTGATTACGTCACATTACCCAACACATAATCCAACGTCATAACATAGAATAAATATACTCAAAATGTGAGCATGCATCGTTAGACAATCCTCATTGTTTCAATAAATAGATGCCCGGCCTTATATATTTATATATAGATTGTTTTATTCTAATATGATATTTAAAGTTATCGGAACGGTTTCCATTTCAAATTGTCTTTCTTTCTTTCTTTTTTTACTCCTTTAATAAATTTGACGATTTTACATACTTATGGTACACACTCTATGACATTGAATTTTCATCTCCCATCCCCTCAGGCAATATCTTTCAAAAAATTATTTTTACATCGCCCGGAGGGTGTCTTTTTATTTTGCTAGTATTAATAATGTAAAACAATTTTGTTAATAATTGAGGTTTAAATTTAAAAAAATAAAATCATGTAGAATGTGACGTAAATAAGTAAGGGAATTGTGACATGAGTAATCCCATAGTGTTGGTTACAGACAGAATGTGACGTAAAGAAATTGTGACATGAGTAATCCCATAGTTTTGGCTACAGACAGAATGTGACGTAAAGGAATTGTGACATGAGTAATCCCATAGTGTTGGTTACAGACAGAATGTGACGTAAAGGAATTGTGACATGAGTAATCCCACAGTGTTGGTTACAGACAGAATGTGACGTAAAGGAATTGTGACATGGTTAACCCCATAGTGTTGGTTACATACAGAATGTGACGTAAAGGAATTGTGACATGAGTAATCCCATAGTGTTGGTTACAGACAGAATGTGACGTAAAGGAATTGTGACATGGTTAACCCCATAGTGTTGGTTACAGACAGAATGTGACGTAAAGGAATTGTGACATGAGTAATCCCATACCGTTGTTACAGACAGAATGTGACGTAAAGGAATTGTGACATGAGTAATCCCACAGTGTTGGTTACAGACAGAATGTGACGTAAAGGAATTGTGACATGAGTAATCCCACAGTGACAGTGTGACGTAAAGGAATTGTGACATGAGTAATTCCATAGTGTTGGTTACAGACAGAATGTGACGTAAAGGAATTGTGACACATTGTTGGTTACAGACGGAATGTGACGTAAAGGAATTGTGACATGA
>JALAJA010000152.1:7500-10000 GCA_023376005.1 Doryteuthis pealeii | reverse complement strand
TTTTTTGGACGGAAGTTCTCATTAATAAGTTTAAAATTTCATCCGGCAAATTCTTTATTTACGTTAAGCACTTTTTCTGTCTCTTTTTTTTTCCAATTATTGTTTTAGATTTTTTTAAAAAGTTAATCGATATTACAGCAAGGGTCTCCAAATGTAGAAGACATGTGGTGACCATCTGAATGGATAGCATCTTTATATATACTAGCAAATATATGCACCCTCCGGGTGCAAGTATTTAAGTTTTAATGTAATAAAATATTGTATTAAATTAGAAAGGCTAATGAAACTAAATAAGAATACAGATAAAAAGATTTGAAACAGAGGGAGTATAATAAAAGATTTAAAACAGAGGGGAGTATAATAAAAAATGGAACAACTGAAACTTACTCTTCCATCACTCTCGTCTTTCATTGTTATCTTTTCTAATTTAAGTATTTAGTTATAAGAGGAAGTAAAGAATAAAATGACAGTTATTTTATCTTATTAATGGATTTCATTTAAGATTCATTGAAGAGATTTTTGCTTATATTCATTAAAATAAAACCAAACAGTTAGAAATCAATAATACTAAGCACATATTTATTAAATTCGATTTTTTAATATTAATATGCAAATTAGCCTTCCCGTTCACATTGTAAAGCGCTATTTTGTTGTATATATAAATATAATTGCATGTTGTTAGTATGTAGACATAGTTAACAGTATTAATAATGTAAGACAATTTTATTAATAATTGAGGTTTAGATGAAAATAAAATCATAGAGAATGTGATGTCAATAACTAAGAGAATTGTGACTTGAGTAGGAATATAGTTTCGGTTACAGATAGAAAAACGCACAATCTCCATTATAATAAGATATATATATATATATATATATATATATATATATATGTGTGTGTGTGTGTATTTATATAGATAAAGGGTGGCTTACCGGTGAATATGGGCACGATCGTTGGAGGTGCACAGAATCCAGGGGGTAAGTCTGCGATAAAACAAATACAAAGTGCTCAATACAAAGTAGAGCAAATTTATTAAAGAAATGGATACAATAGAAACCCACGAGCTTCCTACAGTAACGTAACATCTTATTCAATGAACACACGTGTGATCGGCTGCAATTAATCTGTAACTCGATTAATTTAGTGGATTTAACCCTGATGATCCTAACGGTGAAACTCGAGTAGGTTTCTATTGTATCCATTTCTTTAATATATATATATATATTATATGTGTAAGGTATCCAAATGACTGGTAGTAAGGGATGATTCTATTAGGGATCCTCAAAATCTTACTGTATAACCATACTGTATGCTCCTGTAGGTGCAAACATATATTCATACAAGGATTTTTATAAATCCCTAAAGAGAGCTCAATGTATAATAATCAATAGATTAGATTAAATAGAGAGGAATATTTAACTTTCAAAGAAAGAAAAGCTTAACAAATCGTCATTCCGTAATAAATTCATTTCCTGTGTTCCGTTCAAAAATAAAGGTAATTTTTTTAAAAAAATTTTAAAAGGCCTATTTGAGTTTCTGGTCGAAATAAATTTATTATGGAACGTCGGTTTGTAACGTTTTTTCTTTCTTTGAAAGTTATATATATATATATATATATATATATATATATATATATATGAGAAGTAAATACACAAGCGATGTGTTTATGATATGGCTTTTTTTAGCCGACAATTTTGGGGAGAATATGTGCTTAATTGAAGTCGTACCTAATTTTGAAAGTTAATTAATTAATATTTAATTAATTAATTAATTAGGTGGGCATACCTATTAAATGTAAGGCTAAACAAATTTTTCTCGATTTGTTTAGCCTTACATTTAATAGGTATGCCCGCCTAATTAATTAATTAATTAATTAATTTTCAAAATTAGGTACGACTTCAATTAAGCACATATTCTCTCAAATATATAATATATATATATATATATATATAGAGAGAGAGAGAGAGAGAGAGAGAGAGATATGTGTATATTATTATTTTTCATATATCATTCTTTCATTTCTCTGAATGTTTGAGATGAGGCTTGAAGATTAGTATTATTAGTGTTATTCGGACTATTGTCCCCATCTTCATTGTTATTTGTACAACGTTTCGGCCGATATACCCTCCGGCCTTCTTCAGGTATTTCTTGTCGGACTCGGGAACCTTCTCGGACTCGGGAACCTTCTTTTCGAACTCGGGAACTTTCTTGTCGTAATCGGGAGCCATCACGGAACTTTGAACCTAACCCTTTATTTAGTCTACGTGGGTATTCTGTTCTCATTCCGCTAACCATAGCTGGGGTAGGAGTTGTATTAATTAATTATTTTTCTAAAGAAGGTTCCCGAGTCCGACAAGAAATACCTGAAGAAGGCCGGAGCGTATATCGGCCGAAACGTTGTACAAATAACAATGAAGATGGGGACAATAGTCCGAATAACACTAATAATACTAATCATTCTTTCACTCCTTGTGATTTTTTCACACTAGTGTTAGGTGAT
>JALAJA010000152.1:0-2500 GCA_023376005.1 Doryteuthis pealeii | reverse complement strand
TACAAGGGAACACATAGAAAGCAAACGTGAGCATGGGTACATATAGACATACACACACACACACATATATATACACACACACGCTAACACGCACACACATACACACACACACACACATATATATATATATATATATATATATATATATATATGAACATATATATATAGATAGATATAAACACACACACACACACACATATATATATATATATATATATATATATATATATATATATATATATATATATATATATATATATATATATATATAGTGTATTTAGGCAGCATTTTTTTCTTTTAAACAAGTTTCATTGAATTGAACAGACAATTCCTGTCTGACAAGTCTTTCGTCGATCCTTTCTAATCTTCGGGCCATCCTTCTGGTGTCAGGGTGGAACTGGTTAAAAACGAGACATGAAAACTATTCCATCGTTTTCCCACCAGAGGATGGCAAAGTGCATTGCCGAAAGCGCTAGTGACGAAACATTCGGTGGACTGTTATACCAATTCCACCCTGACACCAGAAGGATGGCCCGAAGATTAGAAAGGATCGACGAAAGACTTGTCAGACAGGAATTGTCTGTTCAATTCAATATATATATATATATATATATATACATATATATATATATATAAGCACATGTCTATTAAAGATAAAATGTTTCTAATTCGAGGTAAAATACAAGGAGGACACATAGAAAGTAACCTTGCACGCGTGCGAAATAGAGAAAATTCTTAGGAAAAACCAAAACGGATTCCGCAGAAATCGATCCACAACCTCTCAGTTCCTGACTGCAATCATCAGGTGAAGATGTTTCAAATGCCTTTGAAACATCTTCACCTGATGATTGCATCGCATGAAACCAATGTGGTTGTGAATGTTCCTTTGTCACCTAATAAATAGATATGTAAAACCTTTATATATTTATTTTATTATATTATATTATATTATATTATATATACTAGCAAATATATGCACCCTCCGGGTGCAAGTATTTAAGTTTAAATGTAATAAAATATTAGATTAAAATCAGAAAGGGCTAATGAAAACTAATTAAGAATTCAGATAAAAAGATTTGAAACGGAGGGGGTATAATCGGAAAATAGAACAACTGAAACTTACTCTTTCATCACTTCCGTTTTTCAATGCTAATTTTTCCT
The DNA here is from genome assembly GCA_023376005.1 of Doryteuthis pealeii. NCBI lineage: Eukaryota > Metazoa > Mollusca > Cephalopoda > Myopsida > Loliginidae > Doryteuthis > Doryteuthis pealeii. The sequence goes on along the minus strand of JALAJA010000152.1, from coordinate 1,339 downwards.
AATTTAACTATTTAGTTAAAATAGGAAGTAAAGAATAAAATTACAGTTATTTCTTCTTGTTAATGAATTTCTTTTAGGATTTATTGAAGAGATTTTTACTCATATTCATTAAGATAAAACCAAACAATTAGAAATCAATAATACCAAGCACATTTTATTAAAATTAGTTTTTTTTAATATCAATATGCAAATTAGCTTTACGTTTACACTGGAAACTGGTATTTTGTTGTATATATAATACAATTGCATGTTTATTAGTATTTAGGTAGGCCAACAGTATTAATAATGTCAAACAGTTTTATTATTTATTGAGGTTTAAATAGAAATAGAATCATGGAGAATGTATTGTTAATAACTAAGGAAATTGTGACTTGAGTAGTAATATAGTTTCGGTTACAGACAGAAAAACACACAATCTCCATTATAATAAGATATATATATATATACATATATATATATATAAAGTCTAAGATAGATTGTAGATATAAACAGACTAGGTTAGACGTGTGTATGGGTGTGTGATTCTTATCGCAACGTGTGATTCTTTCGTTGCAACGCAATTTTTATTCTTTTTTAAAGCAAGGTCAGATGTGTTTAACACAGGACCCTCTCACCGCAGGTTTCTTGCAATAAAATAAAAAAACCGAGAACGTTCGCCCGGATTTTAAGTCGAAAATAAATAAATCCACCCCTCTCCCCTTTCTGTGGAATAGTGTCAAACTCTTTGGAAGCAATCGTCTCTATAGCCCTGTTTATTTAAACGAGGCTGGCTACAATTGCTCCCACAAAAAATTGGTTTTGATTTTTTCACTTATTCGTTACTTGTTTTTTTTTCTTCTTCTCTTTTTGTTGTGCTGTCTCGTCTAAGCGAATCATCGTCACACAAAAGACGGGTTCAGCCTCGGGCGACAGGTAACCCTGAATTAACCGCCGCTTGAGCTAACAACACACTGAAGGAACGGCTGTAAATATATGCTTAGGATCAATAAAGAAAGATCTTGAAAAGGCGTGGCAGTATAAAAAAATATCACAAATCCCTTTATCTCTATAACACCTTGTTTATTAGCTCAGTCGGTTAGAGCATCCGCCTCGGAACTACAAGGTTCCGGGTTCGATGCAGGCTCTTGCCAACTCAGCGTACGATTAGATTTGTGTATTAAGGTGGGTAGCTGCTGGAAGGTGTGGCGCTTCACCTCAGACGCAAAATAACACCGAGAATATTCGCCCGGATATTAAAGTCGAAAATAAGCTCCGACTGCACCTCTGCAGAGGGGTAAGACTCCTCCAATGGGGCCACCTGTTGGCCGTGGGTGACGACCCGTGATGCTTAAGGATAGAG
>JALAJA010000151.1:120910-126371 GCA_023376005.1 Doryteuthis pealeii | reverse complement strand
AGATTATTATCTTTTTACATATTGACTATTTGGCAATAGCTCTTCAGTAAACATATCAAAGTTGCAAATAATTGAATTATCATACTGTGCTATATCTACAGGTCTGCTAGTCAAGATTATTATACTTTTTATATTGAACTATTTGGCAATAGCTCTTCAGTAAACATATCAAAGATTGCAATAATTGAATTATCATACTGTGCTATATCCAGGTCCTGCTAGTCAAGATTATACTTTTTACATATTGAACTATTTGGCAATAGTTCTTTGGTAAACATATCAAAGATTGCAATAATTGAATTATCATACTGTGCTATATCTACAGGTCCTGCTAGTCAATTATTATACTTTTTACATATTGAACTATTTGGCAGTAGCTCTTCAGTAAACATATCAAACATTGTAATAATTGAATTATCATACTGTGCTATATCCACAGGTCCTGCTAGTAAAGAGAGTTAAATCAAGATTATTATACTTTTTACATATTGAACTATTTAGTAATAGCTCTTAAGTAAACTATCAAATGTTGTAATAATTAGATTATCATACTGTGGTATATCCAAGGTCTTGCTAGTAAAGAGAGTTAAATCAAGATTATTATACTTTTTACATATTGAACTATTTAGTAATAGCTCTTAAGTAAACATATCAAATGTTGTAATAATTAAATTATCATACTGTGGTATATCCACAGGTCCTGCTAATAAAGAGAGTTAAATCAAGGTTATTATATTTTTTACATATTGAACTATTTAGTAATAGCTCTTAAGTAAACATATCAAAGATTGCAATAATTGAATTATCATACTGTGCTATATCCACAGTTCCAGCCAGTCAATATTATACTTAACATATTGAACTATTTGGCAATAGCTCTTCAGTAAACATATCAAAGTTTGCAATAATTGAATTATCATACTATGCTATATCCACAGGTAGTAATAATAATAATAACAGCAGCCATTAATTCTTGACATAATATTCTCGATACGAAAACCTTTTGTCCGGTTTTTGCGGGGGTTTTGGCATTTCCTGTTGTCTTGAACAGTAATGGGGTTCATGCCTTCAATTCTGCCATAAGCAACATTGCATCTGATTTCGGTAACAATTCTTGCAACCTCTTTTACTGCAGCAACAGCAGCAGCAGCAGCAGCATCAGCAGCAGCGTTTCCTACTTCAAGAATGGCAAAAAAAAAAAAAGATTACTTCCTAGCTCTGAGCATATTTCTTGAAATGCAAACCCCCTCGCCCCGCCTGTTATCATCGAATATTTTCTTGCATATATACCTGCCGCCATCTTTATTTATATTATATATATATTTTTTTTTTCCCAATTTTTTGTGTGTAGAACTTCTTTCTTACTTTCTTTCTTATTCTTGGAGACTTTCAAGAAGCCATTCTATCCATTCCCTGATTTTTTCCAATTTCTCAACTTTCTCGTGTTTCTTCCAACCCCCCCCCGACACGCAATCACTGCACAAAAATCTATGACATCTATACATAATGGAGATTCGGTGTCCGTCTGTCTGTAACCGAAACTATGTCGCTGTTTACGTCACAATACCCTCACGAATTGTGTAAGTTTATCAATGAATAATTAATTCATAGTCTGTGCTAGGTACAGAACTAATGAAAATAGAGTTGCTCACCTTTGATCAGTAGGGGCCTGTTGAGAATCCTGATGTGGAGTTTCATATATATGTATATATATATAATGGAGATTTGGTGTCTGTCTGTCTGTAACCAAAACTATGTCACTGTTTATGTCACAATATCCTCAGGAATTGTGTAAGTTTATCGATAGGTATTTAATTCATAGTCTAAATCATTGATACAGAGAATAAATCTTATTTATTAACGGGTTCTCAATGAAAATATCATGTACATATATATATATATATATATATATATATATATATATATATATCTTAGAAAGGAAGGAAAACTCAACACCATAATTCCATTTCAACCAAAATTGGGGCCTATATAAATCTAAGTTGATTTAATATAGCTCCCCAGTCTCATCAGATGGAAGATCAGGTTATTTGAATTGCATAACTGAAAAATGTTACTTCTCAAAAAAAAAAAAAAAAAAAAAATTAAAAAAAGATAAATTTTTTTTTAACATTGTAAGACTTTGGTTACAGACAGACAGACAGACACCAAATCTCCATGGATTTATAAAGGCCCCAATGTTGGTTGAAATAAATTTATCATGGAATTACGGTGTTGAGTTTTTCCTTCCTTTCAAAGATAAATATTGCTCTGTATATAATCTAAAAAGATTATTATACATTGAGCTCTCTCTAGTGATTTAAAGATTCACTGTATTTGTACATACTGGATCATACAATAATAATATAGTGTGTCTTAGAAATCACATATAGAATCATCCCTTGCTACCAAGTTTTGGATACCTCTCATCTATCTGTCTGACTACCATACCCTAAGAAGCCAAACTTGAGATGTATCTCTTTTTTCTCATTCGACTTCCTGTCACCAATCTTATATTGTTAAAAAAAATTTTATTTTTTGTTTTTGTTTGAATTTATTATTTTTTAAAATTCTACTTTTTGTTTTTTGAGAAATGCAATTCAAAAGTAAATTGATACCCATCTGATGAGACTGAATTTTGGGGGCTATATTAAATCAACTTAGATTTATATAGCCCCAATTTTGGTCGAAAAAGATTTATTATGGAATTACGGGTGTTGAGTTCTTCCTTCTTTCTATGATAATATATATATATATATATATATATATAAAATCTTATGTGAAAATCAAATTAGAATAGAAACCACTCCCCTATTATCTTGTTGAAAAAAAAAAAAAAAAACAGATAAGAAAACCTTAGAGAATATTACAACTGATAAGTTCTTTCTATTATTTAGAATTTTGTTTGTTCTCATCTTTATTGTATATAATAGCAAATATATGCACCCTCCGGGTGCAAGTATTTTAGTTAAATTTTATAATAAAATATATTAAATTAGAAAGGCTAATGAAACTAAATAAGAATGTAGATAAAAAGATTTGGAACAGAGGGGGTATGATTGAAAAATAGAACAACTTTGAAACTAACTCTTCCATTTTCCGTTACTCCCGTCTTTCATTGGTAAATTTTCCTAATTAAACTGTTTAGTTAAAATAGGAAGTAAAGAATAATATTACAGTTATTTCTTCTTGTTAAGGGATTTCTTTTAAGATTTATTGAAGAGATTTTTGCTCATATACAATAAGATAAAACCAAACAATTAGAAATCAATAATACTAAGCATATATTTATTAAAATCAATTTTTTTAAGATCAATATGCAAATTAGCCTTCCCATTCATACTGTAAACTGCTATTTTGTTGTATATATAAATATAATTGCATGTTATTAGCACGTAGATATGGTTAACAGTATAAATAATGTAAAACAATTTTATTAATAATTGAGGTTAAAATAAGGATAAATTCATGGTGAATGTGATGTAAATAACTAAGGGAATTGTGACTTGAGTAGGGATTTAGTTTCGGTTACAAACAGAAAAACACACAATCTCCATTATAATAAGATATATATATATATATATATATATATATTTATATTTATATATATAAATTTGTTTATATGCACACACACACATATATATATATATAAATACACTTACCCAGTTTAAGTTTAAAGTCTTTTTGTTTCACTCAATCTATTATCTATAAACTGTAACATAAGTGAACACATACCCATATATCTTACATACACACATACCTATATATATATATATATATATATATATATATATATATAATCTAATGTGAAAATCAAATTAGAATAGAAATAGATAAGAAAACAGGAGTCAAATATTACAAACTGATAAGTTCTTTCTATTATTGTATGACTGCCAGCTAGAGAAAATTTAGGAAAAAACCAGCTAGTGTAATGGTTAGAATCCCCGCCTGTCAGCCTGGCAGTCAGGGCTCGAATCAGACACAGAGCAGTGTCCTGTCTATAGCTCTGCTGATTAGATACAATATGCCAAAATGTACATACAGAGATTGACTTTTTTTCAATTTGTTTACACCTTTACATTTGAACTGATATGCTTGCCTAATTTATTAATTATCAACTAATTAAATTTCAATTAGGTATGACTTCAATTAAGCACTTATTCTCCCAAATTGTCAGCTATCGCCATCTCAAACAGACTATAACACCTGTTTTACTTTCATACTGTCATGCAAAAAGTCACACAAAAATGTAGTATATATCAGTTTAAAAACAAAACGAGAAATTTGGGAAAAACCAGCTAGTGTAATGGTTAAGATCCCTGCCTGTCAGCCTGGCAGTCAGGGTTGGAATCACAAAGCACTTATTCTGCCAAATTGTTGGCTATCACCATCTCAAACAGACTATAAAGCCTGTTTGTTTACTTTCATATATATATATATATATATATATAATAATATATATTATATATATTAAGATATTTTTGAAGGCAAAATAATGCAAATTTATGTTGAAAAACATATTTATTTAAATTTCTTTTTTTTCTTATAGAGTTGAAAAGTTTCCATCTGTGTTTGTTAAATCAACTGTGGTCTAATTCCGTTGAATTTGATGGAGATTTAAAATTCAGCAGAGATCGTAAAGTTCCGTTAAGTCCCGTGAGTTGTTGTATTTGTGGGAAGTTTGAAATCGGAGCGGGGAATTATTATTATTATTGTGGGAATTACTTTTTCAATTGTTATTTAATGAAGGGTAGATTATGGGACATGAGTGTGGTTAAATAAGTAAAAAAGATTAAAATTATTTATTAGTTGTTTATGGTTTGGTATGCGAAAAGGACCAAACGTAAGCGTAATAATAATAGAGGTTTAGAGTGGTTTAATATGGTTAATTATATAAAAATAAAAATAAAAGGGATAAAAGTAAAAATAAAAGTAATAATAAAAATAAAATAATAATAATAATAAAAAAAATTCTACCGTTTCAACTTTTTCTTTTTCCCTTTCCTTTCTTTTTCTACCTTTTAAAATTTTAACTCCGATTAATATAAATAAACTCACATTTCATACTAATACCATATCTATTTAATTTTAAATAAAATTTTTTTATTATAATTATTATTATTCTTCAGGGTAAAATGTTTCGATCTATTAATTAGATCATCTTCAGGGCATAAGATAAGAAATTATTTATCATGCCCTGAAGATGATCTAATTAATAGATCGAAACACTGCAGCGTCGGCCAATAAACTCACCACTTAACCCATTTAAACCTGTGTTTTTTCATTTTTCTTGATATATATATTATATATATATATATATATATATATATATATATATAAAATGTTTGATATTTGAAGTTAAAACGGTCAAAATGCTCTACCAACGAAGCAAAACTAGCCCCTCAAAATATATTTTTTTTCCATTTCCTTGCCAAATATCGGCAATAGAAATCTAATTTTGACA
>JALAJA010000151.1:108410-115910 GCA_023376005.1 Doryteuthis pealeii | reverse complement strand
GCTTAATTGAAGTCGTACCTAATTTTGAAAGTTGATTGATTAATAATTAATTAATTAGGCAGGCATACCTATTCAGATGTAAGGCTAAACAAATCGAGAAAAATCAATCTCTGATTTTTCTCGATTTGTTTAGCCTTACATTTGAATAGGTATGCCCGCCTGATTGATTAATTATTAATTAATTAACTTTCAAAATTAGGTACGACTTCGATTAAGCACATATGTATATATATATATATATGGTATTTGTGGAAAAAGTGACTTACCGGTGAAATTGGTCACAATGGTTAGTTGATGCAAGTTTCACAATGATAAGACAGCGATATAACAAATATAAAGTGCTCTATACATAAGTAGAGCGAATTTATTAGTATAATGGTATACACAGGAATAACCTACTCGAGTTTCACCATAAGGATCTTCAGGGTTAAATCCACTGAATTAATCAAGATATTGATAGATATTCAACGGATTTAAGCCTGAAGATCATTATGGTGAAACTCGAGTAGGTTATTCCTTTATACCATAATAATAATAATAATAATAATAATAATATATATATATATTGGTTAGGATGAAGAAGGCTATCACAATGCAGGTGTAAAGAAAAAAATTATAATACAGTAACATTTATAATAACGTCACAACCAACACGCATTTTCATGGACACGCGCATGACAACATACGCACAAGTACAAAATGCATTCACGTAAACACGAGAATGCAGTTATATAAAAATACCATCATTTTCAAAAAAAAAATTCATTTAAAAGAAATCCATAACTAGACTACTTCAGTTCCAGTGATCTTTTGAAAAAGAGATTTTATCTCGAAAATTCAAGAATTAAATACAGGTTAACACACAACACCATTGTTACCGTATTTTTTTTTTTCTTTCTTTACACCTGCATTGTGATAGCCTTCTAAATCAACCTCCTAATCAATATATACACAATGCTTCAAGCAAATTATAAAACTCTCTTATATATATATATATATATATATAATATATATATATATATATATATATATGTATATATATATATATATATAACCTAGAAAATTGGGCCTGACTACATTTGACTTTTCTAGTCTGTATAATTCCTCTTGGAAAATACCAATATCATTCATCAAAGAATATTCCAATGATTCTTCTGCCAAATGTCTGAGAGTGGATACTATTGATCTTTACCATTCTTTAAATAGAATCAAAGTTCAATTCTTGTGTGTGGCAGGGGTGGGGTGTGTCTTGAAACAACCCCATGGCAGAATTACAAGGAGACCCCCCAAGAGGCTGTTTTTAGGAATGGTCTCATTTTTCATTGTTTAAGATGAGATGCTAGTCATGGAGGAATATTTGGACGTCTTCTGGAATTATGATACAAGAATCTTTTATAAAAGAAGAAAATTTATTACTGTGGTAAAAAGGAAAAAGCAATTACCATGGTAAAAAAAGAACATTTATTACCATGGTCAAAAAGGGAAAAAAACTATTACCATGGTAAAAAAGAAGAATATTTATTACTATGGTAAAAAAAGTATTACTGTGGATTGGGCTAGACGGGTGGTCGGAGAGGCCCCCTCCGATCAATTGGCTGGTCACGTCAAGCTCTAGCACCAATATGATTTTCCCAACCCTTTTATCATATGGGTGCTAGAAAGCAGTGGCTGAGGGTTACATATCCTGGGAATGACGTTAAACTCTATCTGGTGGTGAGGTTCCAGTTTTGAGGTTTGGGGAATGTGGATCACCCCATCATCACCATTGCTCCCTGGACCACTCTGACCGGAGTGGTAGTACCTGTTAGGGTCCCATCTATGGGTTAAATAGAAAAATGTATTATATTTATAAAAAAAAAATTCTGTATCCATTTAGAATTAATTTATTTGAAACTTTATCGGTATGAAATGACCCACTGAGGTTGATATGCCGTAAAACAAAACAAAACAAAACAAAACACACACTCCCTTCATGTTCAAATCCTCAACAGAAAACTTGATTTAAAAAATAACTAAACCCCTATCACTATACCTAATAACCAATAGAAGCAAGATCTGGAATGATATGCAGGTGGTTGCACATGTGGCAGCTGTACCTTACAAAGAAATAAAACAAAATGTATTCGGCATAAAATAACCCAATGGGTTGACATGCCGTAAAACCCAACCAACCAATCAACCAATCTATACACTACAAAATACTATAATATACCTATATTAAAAGTATGGCTATATATCGAGCGGCCTGGCGCCTAAACGTTAAGCAAGGCACAGAGAGGGGTGAGGTGGAGAGGAGAGTAGCCTCGACAGAAAAGAGAGCCAGAAAGAGGGAGAAAAGACAGCAGCCCCCAGAAAGCAACACAGTTTGTGTGCAATCAGTGCAGCAAAACTGTCACTCAAGAATTGGCCTGCACAGTCACTTGCGGGGATGCAGATAATTTTTTTTTTGACACTACACCATCATCCTTAGTGGATGGAAAGGTGCCAACCTTTTCACTATGTGAAATGCAAACAGCCTTGTCCAGGAATTGAACTCTGGTTGCTGAGTACATTTCCTATGATGATAACCATTACACAATGTACACCTCCAAACTGACAAGTTATCCCAGCAAATATGTCCACCACAAATGTTAACATTTTTTTCTTTTTCTTTTTATTCTACGTTTTCTCTTTTACAAATCAACAAGTGAAAAAAAAAAAAAAAGAAAGAAAAGAAAATACAGAACAATTTTCGGCAAAGTTTCAACAATACTGGAAGCCATTTTGAATTAATTTAGCAAATACTAAAAGTCATAAAGTAAAAAGGTTTTATGATATTGAGTTGCCAATAAAGTTATTTTGTTATATTAGGTGGCATTAGGAGGGTTTAGTTTTAATTACCTTCCACTGAAATAATCCCTTCGGCCATATCAGAATTCACTTTCTTTTAAAATTTTGGCAGTAAGTACAAAAATAGATAAAAACATTTTAAGTGCACACACACACACACACACACACACACACACACACACAATAATCAACTTTCAAACTATGTAAAAATAAACAAAAAAATAACAAAAAAATTTGGTTTGTTTTGGTTTGTTTTGTTTTACGGCATATCAACCTCAGTGGGTCATTTAATGCTGACAAAGTTGTGAAATAAATTAATGCATAATACAATTTTGTTTATAAACTCATGTTTTTCTATTCAACCCATAGATGGGACCCTAACAGGTACTACCACTCCGGGTCAGAGTGGACCAGGGAGCAATGGTGATGAAGGGTGCTCTACATTCCCCAAACCTCTAGAACTGGAACCTCACCATCAGATAGAGTTTAACATCATTCCCAGGACATATATTAAGAACTTGAAACATAAAAACATTTATCAAAATGACTTGTTTTAGCATTAAATGAGCCGAAAAGGGTTGATATGCCATTAAACAACCAACCACTCTCTCTATCTCACCCTTTCTCTCTCACTTACTTTATCAAGTTAAGCAGTGTTGAGCCTGATCACTACTTAATTGGGTGACCACTTAAACAACTGCAAATACTGTAAGTAAACTGAGTCCTTTGTTTATCAAAATTACTTGATTTGACAATAAATGACCTGAAAAGGGTTGATAAGTTGTAAAACCAACCAACCAACCAACCACCAACTATGTATCAAGTTAAACAACGATGAACCTGTTAAATATCTGATTGGGTGACCACTTAAGCAACAGGAGGTACTATAAATAACCCGAAACCTTTCTTTGTCAAAATGACTTGATTCAGCATTAAATGACCCCAAAAGGGTTGATATGCCGTAAAATAAAACTAATCAACCTGATCAACAAATAAACCAACCCAAACCAGATACCTCAACAGTTTTTAGCCATTTGTGTTTCTGGATATAAAGTGAGGGATCATTTTGATATAATAACTAGATTGTAAACTGATCCCCAATTTCTTGATCACATTAGAATTGGCATTAAATAACCCAAAAAGGGTTGATATGCCATAAAACAAACCAACCAACCTGTTTAATAAATAAACTAACTCAAGCCAGATACCTCAACTGTTTTTAGCCATTTGTGTTTCTGGATATAAAGTGAGGGATCATTTTGATATAATAACTAAATTGTAAAGTGATCCCCCATTTATTGATCACATTAGAATTGACATTAAATAACCCCAAAAGGGTTGGTTGATATGCCATAAAACAAACCAACCAACCTGTTTAATAAATAAACTAACTCAAGCCAGAGAACTCAGCTGTTTTTAGCCATTTGTGTTTCTGGATATAAAGTGAGGGATCATTTTGATATTATAACTAAACTGATCCACAATTTCTTGATTACATTAGATTCTGCATTAAATGACCCCAAAAAGGATTGATATGCCATAAAACAAAACCAACCAACCAACCAACCAACCAGCCTGTTCAACAAATAAACCAACTCAAACCAGATACCTCAACTGTTTTTAGCTATTTGTGTTTCTGTATGTATCGTGAGGAATTATTTTGATGTTATAACCAAGTTGTAAACTGATCCCCAATTTCTTGACCATGTTAAATTCAGCATTAAATGACCCCGAAAGGGTTGATATGCCATAAAACAAACCAACCAACTTGTTTGATAAATAAACTAACTGAACTTTCCAGATAACTCAACTGTTTTTAGCCTTTTGTGTCTGGATATAAAGTGAGGGATCATTTTGGTATTATAACCAAATTGTAAATTGATCCCCCATTTCTTGATCACATTAGAATTGGCATTAAATGACCCCAAAAAGGTTGATATGCCATAAAACTAAACAACCAACCTGTTTAACAAATAAACCAACTCAAGCCAGATACCTCAACTGTTTTTAGCCATTTGTGTTTCTGGATATAAAGTGAGGGATCATTGATATAATAACTAAATTGTAAACTGATCCCCCATTTCTTGACCATGTTAAATTCAGCATTAAATGACCCCAAAAGGGTTGATATGCCATTAAACAAAACCAACCAACCTGTTCAACAAATAAACCAACTCAAGCCATTTGTGTTTCTGGATATAAAGTGAGGGATCATTTTGGTATTATAACCAAGTTGTAAACTGATCCCCAATTTCTTGATCACATTAGAATTGGCATTAAATGACCCCAAAAGGGTTGATATGCCATAAAATAAAACCAACCAACCAACAAACCAACCATCTGTATTAAAACCAGTTTTATTTGCTTTCAAAACTTTTTTCTAGGCAATAGTTTATCAGAAGCAATTTCTGACAATATAACTGGCAAAAGGCCAATATAAAGGAGCACTTTAATCATTACTCTCCCTTTGGACATTGTGCAACATAGATTTCTTTTTAAATATTCTGTCTGTCTTTCTTTCTTTTTTTCTTTCTGTTATTTTTTTTTCTTTTTTACAGCCATAACAGAGTTACCCAGAACTTTCGAAGAAATATATAAATACACGTCAATTTTAAGATGCGATACAACATTTTCTTTGTTTATTTTATCCTTGTTCAAATCTGTTTATAACCTGTTCGACAAATAAACCAACCCAAACCAGATATCTGAACTGTATTTAGCCATTTGTGTTTCTAGATGTAAAGTGAGGGATCATTTTGTTGTATAACCAAGTTGTAAACGGATCCCCCATTTCTTGACCATGTTAAATTCAGCATTAAATAACCCAAGAAGGGTTGATATGCCATAAGACAAACCAACCAACCTGTTTAATAAATAAACTAACTCAAGCCAGATACCTCAACAGTTTTTAGCGATTTGTGTTTCTGGATATAAAGTGAGGGATCATTTTAATATTATAACCAAGTTGTAACCTGATCCCCCATTTATTGACCATGTTAGATTCAGCATTAACTGACCCAAAAAGGGTTGATATGCTATAAATAAAACAACAAAACCAACCAACCAACCACTCTATTTCTCCCTCCCCCCTCACTCTCTATCAAGTTAAGCAGTGATGAGCCTGTTCAATACTTAATTGGGTGACTACTTGAGCAACAGCAGTTATTACAAGCAATCTGAATCCTTTGTTTATCAAAATGATTTCACCCTGCATTAAATAACCCAAGAGGGGTTGATATGCCATAAAACAGAACTTTTGAGAAACAAAAACAAATAACCAACCAACAAACCAACCGTATTCGAACCAGTTTTATTTGCTTTCAAAACTTTTTTTCCTCAGCAATAGCTTATCTGTAGTAATTTCTGACACCATAGCTGGCACAAGGCCAATATAAGTGAGCACTTTGAGCAGGCATTAATTAATCATCATCTTCCCTTTGGGTAAACACATAAAACATTGATTTATTTTACCACTGTCGTTCTTTTTTTTTCTTTTTCACTCGTTTTTATTTACCATAAGTTCATCTTCTCTCAAAGAAGATTTTACAATAATCTCACAAATATACAATTTCACTCGATGAAAAAAGAAAAGAAAAAAGAAAAGTGTGTTGCGGGTGGGGGGTGCTGGGGTGGGGGCAGAGAAATCAATATATTCTTGGCACAAGATCAAAGTCTTTAGTTTACTTATACATTACACTTGTTGAATTCACTAGCTGACATACCCATCTACTCAGGGTCAAAGCTAACTCCACACATAAAATAAGTCCAGTCACATTCTTTTATTTACCTTTTAAACAAATTAAAAATTCTCTTTAATAAAATAAGTTTTGTTTTTTTGTGCATTTGATATTCTAAATAAAAAAAAAGGAAAGTAAAGTCGTCGGGGTGGCCTAAAAGTCGGTATCAGCCAATCAGCGAGGGAGTCTATCCCCTTTTCACTAGTGCTAGATCAAGGAGATCACTAGCTGACATACCCATCTACTCAGGGTCAAACAGAAAGTTTTTGGTCACTGTAATACAAGTCAATTAGTTTTTACTAAGATCAGAAGGAGTCTATCCCCTTTTCACTAGTGCTAGATCAAGGAGATCACTAGCTGACATACCCATCTACTCAGGGTCAAACAGAAAATTTTTGGTCACTGTAATACAAGTCAATTAGTTTTTACTAAGATCAGATCAGTTTATGGTTATAAATTAGAAAGTCTACATTTTAATCACTAAAATGGATCTACCAATTTTCAAATTTAGATAATATTCAGAGGATGCGTTTATTTATGAATGAATAAATAGTTCTGCCTATGCTCAATCATTTCAGTTTTTATACATATTGGATATATTAACCATCATCAGGGCAATATTAAGGAGTAATGTCATGAAGCTCCTTCAAAAATGTTTTTTTCAAGTGAGATGAAACAAAAAATTTAAAAATTTAATTGGTTATCATTAACAGCGTTTTTTTTTTTTGGGGGGAGGGGGTGGTCTCCAAAGTGTAGTAACATCATGAGACTATTTGAAAATTTTCATAAATTTAAATATGTAACTTATAAGGGTGTAGTCTCAAGAAATTATCAAAGCAAATTTTTAAAGCAAAACATTATATGTATCAATATATATATATATATTATATATATATATATATATATATAAGATAAAATAGAATAAGTCCAGGTC
>JALAJA010000151.1:40000-108310 GCA_023376005.1 Doryteuthis pealeii | reverse complement strand
ATATATTTATATATCATATATATATATATATATATATATATATATATATATATATATATATATATATATATATATATATATATATATATATATATATATTATATATATATATATATATATATATATATATATATATATATATATATATATATATATATATATATATATATATATATATATATATATATATATATATATATATATATATATATATATATATATATATATATATATATATATATATATATATATCCCATGTTATATATATATATATATATCCCATATCATCTTTATTATATTTATACAAGAAGCAACATAGACCCTATAGTAGTCTTGCAGATCCATTATTACTGAATCAAGAGTTGTATCCTCACAGGATGCCCCGTTAAAATCCTTACATAAAAAAGACCTTACAAACACTCTGAAAAGAATCTATTTAAGATACGAAATGAAAAAAAAAGCCAATTTCATGCTATTATCATTTGAATTTTATTTTTAATTATCTTTACAAAGATATAAATCAAATCTTCATTATTTTTGCTCTAAAAGCAAGATCTGCTGATAGTGAATGTGTATATATATATTTCCTTTGTTGTTAATAGTTTTATTTTCATAGTTTCCTCCGGACATACATACACACAAACTGCCCTTTGTATATGTACTAGAAGTAGCTACCCGGCATCACCTGGGTTGAGGGGGATTTTTATGTTAGTCTTGCAGGTCCTTAGGGCATCCTTCATAACTGAATCGTGAGTTGGACCCTCGCAAGATGCCCCATTAAAATCCCCACATAAAAAAAAAAGATCTTGCATTGATCAAGCTACTCTAAAAGAAAAATGAATGTCTACTATTTACAATATTAAATGCAAAAATATTCTATGCGGTTATCATTTAAATTTTATTTTTTAATTATCTTCCGAAATATGAATCAAATTTTCATTATTTTTGCACAAAAACCAAGCCCTGGTGATATTTAATGTGTATATATATTTACTTTGTCATTAATTGTTTTATTTTCGAAGTTTCCTCTGGACATACAGATACACACAACTGCCCTTTATATATGTATAGATATATAGAAAACCAAGCCCTGGTGATATTTAATGTGTATATATATTTATTTTGTTGTTAATTGTTTTATTTTCAAAGTTTCCTCCAGACATACACATAGAAATAACTGCCCTTTATATATGTACTAGCAGCGGCTACTCGGCATCGCCTGGGTAGAGGGGGATTTTTTAAAGTTAGTCCCGCAGGTCCATTATTACAGAATTGTGTGTTGGATCCCCACTGGATGCCCCATTAAAATCCCTATGTAAAAAAGACGTTGCGTTGATCCAGTCACTCTGAAAATAGAAGTTTATGTCTACAATATTAAATGGAAAAAAAATCCATGCTGTTATCATTTAAATTTTATTTTTTAATTATCTTCACAAATATGAATCAAACCTTCATTATTTTTGCTCAAAAACCAAGCCCTGGTGATATTTAATGTGTATGTATATTTACTTTGTCGTCAATTGTTTTATTTTCAAAGTTTCCTCTGGACATATACATGTACACAACTGCCCTTTATATATGTATAGATTACATTTGGACATACATACACACAACTGCCCTTTTTATATGTATAGATTACCTTCTGGCATACATACACACAACTTCCCTTTATATATGTATAGATTACATTCGGACATACATACACACAATTACCCTTTATATATGTTTAGATTACATTTGGACATACATACACACAACTGCCCTTTATATATGTATAGATTACATTCTGACATACATACACACAACTGCCCGTTATATATGTATAGATTACATTTGGACATACATACACACAACTGCCCTTTATATATGTATAGATTACATTTGGACATACATACACACAACTGCCCTTTTTATATGTATAGATTACCTTCTGACATACATACACACAACTTCCCTTTATATATGTATAGATTACATTCGGACATACATACACACAACTGCCCTTTATATATGTATAGATTACATTCTGACATACATACACACAACTGCCTTTTATATATGTATAGATTACATTTGGCCATACATATCAACTGCCCTTTATATATGTATAGATTACATTTGGACTTACATACACACAACTGCCCTTTATATATGCATAGATAGACAGACATACACACAACTGCCCTTTATATATGTATAGATTACATTTGGACATACATACACACAACTGCCCTTTATATATGTATAGATTACATTTGGACATACATACAACACAACTGCCCTTTATACATGTATAGATTACATTTGGACATACATACACACAACTGCCCTTTGTATATGTATAGATTACATTTGGACATACATACACACAACTGCCCTTTATATTGGGACATACATACACACAACTGCCATACACACAATACTGCCCTGTATAGATTACATTTGGACATACATACACACAACTGCCCTTTATATATGTATTACATTTGGACATACACACACAAACCACAGCTGCTTCTGATTGGACAGTTCCTCTTGTAATGTTAATTGACAACTTAATTCTTGGTTTTATTGTTAAAAGATTTTTTTTTTTTCTTGATGTAAATTCTTCAAATTGGTGGAATCTCTCATTGGTAATCGATATCTCCATTCGAAAAAGAGAACGAAAATGGTCTCTTCAAGATAATTGGAAGGAAAAAAAAATTGGTAGCCTAACACCCCCCCCCCTAATCCCAGGAGTTTTGACTATCATACAGAAAATTATATTCAAGTTTTTTTTTTTGTTTGTTTGTTTTTATCTACATGAATAAATACCGGAAATTGGATTAAAAAGCTGATCCTCTATTAGCATAGTACCCATAAAGAATCAGGGAATTATTTACAAACTGGCGGGAACAGGCCTAGGATCAGAGTGTAGTATCTGTCCAGTTTAGTCTAGAACCAAAACAAAGGAAATAAGAAGAGAAATTATAACCACACAGATAAAAACATAAGCACGTCATTTCTGAAAATAAACTCTGATGATGAAGCTCTTGCTTCGAAATCGATAAGACATAAAAAACATATTTTTGTCTTTATTTTTATACGCATTGTATTGCCTTCGAATTTAATATTTTATAACATACTTAACAATGCTTCAAACAAATTACCAATTACTTTTATATATATATATATATATATAATCCAAAAGTCCAGAGAAGAAATTTTCCTTACGACACAAGAGTTTTATTTAAAAAACCTGTCGCAGTTAGAGAGCTCAATGTGTGTTCTTAATGTTAGAGTCACAGAGCAAATATATAAGTAAAGAAATAACAAAAGACTTAGAGATTTAGCATTATAGTCTATTTCAGGGAGCTTAGACAAATTGTCTAACTCTCCCGACTCATCAGATGCAAATGATGAATTCTTTATTACTTTAAAGGCATTTGAAAACAGATTTTTATTTTTTTATTTTTTTATTTTTAAAAATTTTATAGTCTTGTGATATGAATTCCAAATGAAATCCTTGATGTTGTAAAAAAAAAAAATTTATGTTGTAGTTTCACTTCCGCCACAAAAAAAATCGGTCAGCAAAAAATGTATCTCTTAACTGTATCCATTATTTTGCCAGATTAGGAAAAAGAAAGACATATTCAAAGTTCGTCACCACATATATATATCTACTGAACAATTCCACGTCTCAATTTTTGCTTGTAATTTGTTTACTACCCATAAAAAATGAGGGGATTATTTACAAACTGACTGGAACAGGCCTAGGATCAGAGTGTAGTATCTGTCCAGCCGGTCTAATAAGTTTAATTAGATTTTTACAGGAACAGATACTACACTTTGATCCTTAGCTGAAAGCCATATATTTTTTTTTATGTCTTAAAAAAGAGTCTGCGTTCGTTATCTGCAAATTCACAGATTGAAAAGATTTGAAAAGAAATATCTTAAACAGACCCCCACCCCCGCCGCCAAGAAATCTTGAATGTTCCACACCCACCGCAAGCATCGTGCTCCATCCACTTGAATGAATTATGGCTTTTGTACTTCCGTTGTGACCTTTCCACACATCTTGTCTCTTTTATCCGACACTTGTTTGAGTTGTTGTCTGCCTCGGGTCTTTCTTGTTCATTCACAAACTCTCTTGTATCAACCATTTGGGGGTTGGGTTTTGTGGGGGGTTTTTGTTTGTTATTTTTTTGTTTTTTGTTTCTTTTTATTTATTTTTTGTTTTTTGGGGTTTTTTGTTTTGTTTTTTTGGGGTTGGGGGTTGGGGGGTTATACTAAATTTGGAAGGGCAATTATTCAATAAAAGAAAACATTTTTTTTAACATCCGATGATTAATTGATTATTGACAGATATTTTGATTTGTGAGGGGGAGGACAGGTTAGTGGGGGGTTGTGATTTTTAGTTTTGAGGGGGAAGTATTTTTAGTGTTGAAGGGAGTATTTTTAGTTTTCAGGAGGGAGTATTCTTACCCTTGATTGGAGGGGGTATTTTTAGGTTTGAGGAGAGAGTATTTTTAGTTTTGAGGAGGGAGTATTTTTAGTTTTGAAGGGAGTATTTTTAGGTTTGAGAGGGGAGTATTTTTAGTTTTGAGGAGGGAGTATTCTTACCTTGATGGGAGGGGGTATTTTTAGGTTTGAGGGGTGAGTATTTTTAGGTTTGAGGAGGGGGTTTTTTAGGTTTGAGGAGGGAGAATTTATAGGTTTGATGGGGGATTTTTAAGTTTGAAGGGGAGTATTTTTTAGGTTTGAGGAGGAAGTATTTTTAGGTTTGAGAGGGGGTAATTTTAGTTTTGTGTGGGAGTATTTTTAGGTTTGAGGAGGGAGTATTTTTAGGTCTGAGAGGGGGTATTTTTAGTTTTGAGGAAGAGTATTTATAGGTTTGAGGGGGGAGTATTTTTAGGTTTTGAGGGGGGTATTTTTACATTTAATGAGTGCGGTGTTATTTTTAGGTTTGATGTTGGTTTTTTTAGGTTTGGGGAGAGGAGGGTCATTATTTTTAAGTTTGAGGGTGGGTGCTATTTTTAGATTTGAGGGGAATTGTTATTTTCATGTTTGAGGGGGTGTTATTTTTAAGTTTGAGGGGTGGTAATTTTTGTGCATAATGTGAATTATGATGATTTTTTTTACAAACAAATGCTTTTTCATATTTTCAACAATTGATTGGTTATAACGGCATCTCAAACTGTCTAGGGTTATTTTATGCTTTGAGTTTAGGGAATTGCATTCATTGTATATTCTTTGAGTGATTTATTTTAATGGCATATCAATCCTTCTAGTGTTATTTTATGCCTAAATGTTAGAGAATCACATTCATAGTATGTTCTTTGATTGACTAATTTTAATGGTATATCAGCTTGTCTGGGTTATTTTATGCTTAAACGTTAGAGAATCACATTCATAGCACATTCATTGAGTGATTAATTTCAATGGCATGTCAGCCTGTCTGGGGTTATTTTATGCCTAAAGGTTAGAGAATCACATTTATTGTACATTTATATTCACATTTTTTGTCAGTTTTTTAACACAGTTATTTTTTTTTTTTACAAACAAGTGCTTTTTCATACTACAATTGCAGAGAACTAGTGAAATAGCTCACTAATTAGGAGTGAGCGTATTCTAGTAGTGACCACCCCAAGCAGAGTTTAACAGGTTTGAATTCAGAATTTTCCTTCTCCTAGACTGGTTGCCTAACCAAGGTTAAACAGCCCAGTCTGCCCTACTATTTACCTACAGCTATTAGAACTATTTAGAACTATTTTAAATTAATGAAATAGATCACTAATTAGGACTGAACCTATTATAGTAGTAACCACCCCAAGTGCAGTTTAACAGGTTTGAATTCAGAGTTTTCCTTCTCATAGACTGGTTGCCTAACCAAGGTTGAAGAGCCCAGTCTGCCTATACTATTGACCCATAGCTGGAGGGAGAGTAGTTGGATTTATACTTTTCCCAAGGGTATTAGCGCTATGTGAACTGTAGCTTCATCCAGGATTTGAACTGGCGTTGACAAATTCGTTTCCTATGACTCTAACCATTACACCACGCACCTCCAACAAATTTTGATTGGTTATAACGGCATCTCAAACCATAAAGGGTTATTTTATGCTTAGATTTCTTTTCAGCTTGTGATTATAATTACAGCTTCTTTAAATATATATATATATATACATATACACTTCTATTTAAGTAACTTTAGACTTGTGGTTACGTGGTGCCTTTTCTTTCACAGCACTACAATTCATATTTTCGTACGTACGATCGTTTGTTTACAACTGACACGATCTAGCAGTCATCGTCTGTGGCCCCAAAATTCTTCCACACTCCTTTCGTTTATGGTCAAGCGAAAGGTATCACGTTTCACGGCCGCGTGCTTCTTCGTTATGGCCAATTGACTTTATCTCAACGGATATCCAGAGGTCAGGTGAATTTCATTGATAAAAAGATTCCCCTAGTATTTTTCTCATCGTAGTAAAAGAAGAATGATAATACTGTGTTTACTTTTCAGAAGTTTATTATATTCAAAACTTCACTATAACTTTTGAGAGAGAGAGAGAGAGTCCCTAATGATGTCTGTGCTTAATAATTAATTAATTGTATTCTAACTGGATTCAACTTCGAGTTTTTTAGTCCTTAGTAAACTTCTCAGTGACAGTCTTTCTTATGGTCCTTAGCGACAACAGCTTACTAAAACTCTGTATGACTGGCCCCGATCTCTGACTGACTCTCTCCGGCCACAGACTCTCTGACTGGCTCTGACCCTCTCCGATCACAGACTCTAACTGCTCTGATCCCTCACTGACTCGTTAATATAGTGTGTCTGAATAATCTTCCAGAAGTTTCTATCTCTAGAATGTTTGAGCAAGCCCTTGACCGAATCGAATGTTCGATTCCTTCGAATCTCACTGGTCAACCAGAGTTCACCAGCCTAAAGATCAAAGACTTCTTGGTAGTCCAAAAGACTGGATTTTTCTTAATCATAGACTTTTTGTCTCCAATCTCTTGTTAAAAAAATTTGTATCTTTCCAACTCCTTTTTCGGTGATTCTACAAAGACCACCCAGTAATCGGTAGTACATTTTTCTAAAGGTTTTTTTTCTAAGTCTGGCACAAGGCCACAAATATAGGTGCTGGGCGGCGATTACGTAACAAGAGATATAGATACAAATAGGTTGTTTGAAGATATTTTAGGGGAGAGAGAGAGAGAAGAGAGAGAGTGAGTGTGAGAGAGAGAGAGAGTGAGTGAGTGAGAGAGAGTGAGAGAGAGAGAGAGAGAGAGTGAGAGAAAGAGAAAGGGTGAGAGAGTGAGAGAGAGATATAGATACAAATAGGTTGTTTGAAGATATCTTAGGGGAGAGAGAGAGAGAGAGAGAAAGAGTGAGTGAGTGAGAGACAGTGAGTAAGAGAGAGAGAGAGAGAGATACAAATAGGTTGTTTAAAGATATTTTAGGGGAGAGAGAGAGTGTGAGAGAGAGGGTAAGAGAAAGAGTGAGAGAGTGAGAGAAAGAGAGATATATAAATAGGTTGTTTAAAGATATTTTAGGGGAGAGAGAGAGAAAGAGTGAGAGAGAGAGAGAGAAAGAGAGATACAAATAGGTTGTTTAAAGATATTTTATGGGGAGAGAGAGAGAGAGAAAGAGAGAGTGAGAGTGAGTGAGAGAGAGAAAGAGAAAGAGTGATTGAGAGAGATTGAGAGAGATAGATATAAAGAGATATAGATAGAAATAGGTTTGAAGATATTTTAAGGGAGAGAAAGAGAGAGAGTAAGTGATAGAGAGAGAGTGAAAGAGAGAGAAAGAGAGAGAGAGATAGAAATAGGTTGTTTAAAGATATTTTAGGGGAGAGAAAGAGAGAGAGTGAGTGTGAGAGGGAGAGAGAGAAAGAGAGATACAAATAGGTTGCTTAAAGATATTTTAGTATCTTTAGAGAGAGAAAGAGAGAGTGAGTGAGAAAGAGAGAGTGAGTGAGAAAGAGAGAGTGAGTGAGAAAAAGAGTGAATGAGAGAGAGAGAGAGAGAGGGAGAGATATATACAAATAGGTTGTTTGAAGATATTTTAGGGGAGAGAGAGAAAGACAGAGAGAGAGAAAGAGTGAGTGAGAGAGGGAGAGAGAAAGAGTGAAAGAGAGATACAAATAGGTTGTTTAAAGATATTTTAGTAACTTTAGAGAGAGGGAGAGAGAGAGAAAGAGTGTGTGAGAGAGGGAGAGAGAGAGAGAGAAATACAAATAGGTTGTTTAAAGATATTTTATGGGGAGAGAGAGAGAGAAAGAGAAAGAGAGAGTGAGAGAGAGGGAGAGAGATAGATATAGAGATATAGATAGAAATAAGTTGTTTGAAGATATTTTAAGGGAGAGAAAGAGAGAGGGTAAGTGACAGAGAGAGAGTGTGAAAGAGAGAGAAAGAGAGATACAAATAGGTTGTTTAAATATATTTTAGTATCTTTAGAGTGAGAAAGAGAGAGTGAGTGAGAGAGAGAGAGTGAGTGAGAGAGAGAGAGAGAGAGAAAAAGAGTGAATGAGAGAGAGAGAGGGAGAGATAGATACAAATAGGTTGTTTGAAGATATTTTAGGGGAGAGAGAAAGAGAGAGAGAAAGAGTGAGTGAGATATATATATATATATATATATATATACCCCCAACTACACTTCCCCCTACTGACGACCTTCCGCTTTCAGCATTTTGAGAATTTCCATCATTGGAGTAAGAACTATATTCTAGTCCTGAAGATGGTCTAATAAGAGACCGAAACGTTGCACCGTCGACAATAAACATCAAGTTTCCACAACATCCCGTGTTTGTCTACTTTTCTCCACATATATATATATATATATATATATTATATATATATAATATACAAATAGGTTGTTTGAAGATATTTTAGGGGAGAGAGAGAAAGACAAAGAGAGAGAGAAAGAGTGAGTGAGAGAGAGAGAGAGAGAGAGATACAAATAGGTTGTTTAAAGATATTTTAGTAACTTTAGAGAGAGGGAGAGAGAGAGAGAGAGAGAGAGAGTTTGTTGAGTTTGATTAATATTTTAGGATATTAGCCGGTTAAGCAGGAGAAATGAGACCCACAAGATTCTTATTTTCAGCTTATGACTATAATTATAACTTCTTTAAAGATATATATATATACATACACATGTCTATTTAAGTAACTTTAGACTTAAGTGGAGTGTTTTATCGACCTTATGTTACACTAGCAAATGAAATTTTAGTATTTAGACTAAATTACCGTCAGAAGCTAGTGAGAGACAATAAATAATGTAACCATTGTCTGTTTTAGTCAGATAAACTAATTAGACTAATCAGATTATATATATATATATATATATATATATATATATATCTTATTATAATGGAGATTGTGGGTTTGACTGTCTGTAACCGAAACTATATTACTATACAAGTCACAATTCCTTTAGTTATTTACATCATATTCTCCATGATTTTATTTTATTTAAACTTCAATTATTAATAAATTGTTTTACATTACTTACACTGTTGACATATCTCATACAAATAACATGCAATTGTATTTATATATATAACAACAAAATAGCGGTTTATTTTATTTTAATAAATATGTGCTTGGTATTATTGATTTCTAATTGTTTGGTTTTATCTTAAGAAATATAAACAAAAATCTTGTGGATAAATCTTAAAAGAAATTTATTTACAAGAAGAAATAACTGTAATATTATCCTTTACTTCCTATTTTAACTAAATAGTTAAATTAGGAAAATTTACCAATGAAACAGGGGAGTAATGGAAAATGATGGAAGAGTTAGTTTCAAAGTTGTTCTATTTTTCGATTATACCCCCTCTGTTGCAGATCTTTTTATTTGCATTCTTAGTCAGTTTCATTAGCCTTTCTAATTTAATATGATATTTTATTACATTAAAACTTAAATACTTGCACCCGGAGGGTGCATATATTTGCTAGTTATTATAATGGAGATTGAGTGTTTTTCTGTCTGTAACCGAAACTATATTACTACTCAAGTCACCCTTAGTTATTGACATCACATTCTCAATGATTGTATTTTTATTTTAAACTCAATTATTAATAAATATAACCATACCTACATACTGACAACATGCAATTATATTTATTATACAATAAAATAGCAGTTTACAGTGTGAACGGGAAGGTTAATTTGCATATTGATATTAAAAAATCGAATTTAATAAATATGTGCTTAGTATTATTGATTTCTGATTGTTTGGTTTTATCTTAATGAATATAAGCAAAAATCTCTTCAATGAATCTTAAATGAAATCCATTAACAAGAAAAAATAATTGTCATTTTATTCTTTACTTCCTCTTTTAACTAAATACTTAAATTAGAAAAATAACAATGAAAGATGAGAGTGATGGAAGAGTAAGTTTCAGTCGTTCTATTTTTCAATTATACTCCCCTCTGTTTTAAATATTTTTATCTGCATTCTTATTTAGTTTCATTAGCCTTTCTAATTTAATACGATATTTTATTACATTAAAAATAAATACTTGCACCCGGAGGGTGTATATATTTGCTAGTATATATAATCAATGGTAATATTATGGTTTTACACTCATAGCTTAAAGTTTCATGGTAATCCAATCATCAGATGAGTCAATGGTTGAGATGTTAAAAACCAGTTGTGAAATGGTTGAGATTTAAAAAAAACAGTAATTTTTTAGCGTTTATATAAACGTAAAGCGTTTTCACACGATGGGAAATATAAAGCTAAAAATTGTTTTTTTTTTTTTTAAAGTGTGGCTTGTGTAACGTTTATGTGACGTGGATTGTGTTCACGTGATGTAATGTTATGACGTTAAATTTGTATTTAAAAAACATTATAATTAAACAAACTTGCTTTGGTGTTAATGCACGCGGTGTTCAGATGAATTTTTTTGCTTGAAGACAATTACAATGCGTTGTCGCATACGCATTGTAATTGCCTTCAAGCAAAAATATAAATAATAATATATACTTTATCCAACAATGCTTCTAAACAACAAATCAAAATCTTTATATATATATATATATATATATAATAATATATAAAAGGAAGTATTTGTAAAATCAAAGTGATATGTTTCACTGGTCGACTCATGTTAACATTAGACAAGGGCTTTTCAAATGTTTTACTTGTTGCACTCATTGTAAACAAATTTAATTTCCATTCACTTTTACATGATAGTCCGATAATCTAATTACACTAATCTAATTTGTGTGTGTGTGTGTGTGTGTGTGTGTGTGTGTGTATATATATATATATAAAATGTGTTGTGTGTGTGTTTGTATATACATATATATATGAGTGTTTGTGTATTTGTGTGTGTGTTCGTATATATATGTGTGTTTGTGTATATATATAATGTGTGTGTGTATTTGTGTGTATATATGTATGTGTGTGTGTGTGTGCATGTATATATATATATGTGTGTGTGTGTATGTGTACATATACATATATGTGTTTGTGTGTGAGTATATATATATATATATAAGGAAGTGTTTGTAAAATTAAAGTGATATGTTTTGCTGGTCGACTCATGTTAATATTAGACAAGGGCTTTTCAAATGTTTTACTCGTTGCACCCTTTGTAAACAAATTTACTTCCACGTGATAGTCCGATAAACTAATTGCACTAATCTAATTTGTGTGTGAGTGTATATATATATATATATATATATATATATATATAAAGATAAATCTAATGAGTCAGACAAACCTACTAAAAGTTTCACTTAATGCTCTTCAGGGCTGAGATCAGATCACACTTTTTACTTATTAGCTTTAGTTTCCTGGCGGTTTTGTATGAATATATATATCTTATATATATATATGCATATAAATTATTTTTTCTTTTGGCCAAATATTGTACCAATAGATTATTTTTGGTTGGTACAATTATCTTGGTCTTTTCTTTTTTTCCAAAAATTTTTTTCTTCCCGGTTGATGTTTGGTAGTATATTTTTACAATCAAACTATTTGCTGGGTTTTTTCTCACCGCGAGGATTTACCAATAAGTTTGGTATTATATATATATATATATATATATATATATATATATATATATATATATATATATATACATATATGTTGGACGAGTTTTTGTTCAATCCTTTCTAATTTTCTGGCCATTTTTTTGGTGTCAGGGTGGAACTGGTGTAGCAGTCCACCAAAGATTTCATTACAAGCGCTTTCGGCAATACAGTTTGCCATCATCAGGTAGGAAACTGATGGTATGTTCCATGTCTCATTTTTGTGGACTGTTACACCAGTTCCACCCTGACACCAAAAAGATGGCCAGAAAATTAGAAAGGATTGAACAAAAACTCGTCCAACAGCAAAACATTTTACTTTGATGTGGGGGTGGCATTGTCACCAAATAAATATATATATATATGTGTGTGTTTGTTATAATACCCAAATGATCCCTCACTTTACAACCAGAAACACAAATGTCTAAAAACAGTTGAGGTATCTGGTATTTAATTATAAAGATGAACGGAACATATTGATACCCCCCTCCATACACATATGTATATTATGACTGTACACTATTCATTTTCCTGACATTAGTACATTATTCTATGTACTATACATGAGCCTTTGAGTTGTAGTGCATCTGAGCCACCCGAGCACTATATGCAATAAATTTCAATATTATTATTATCTTTATTATGTTTGTAAAATATTGTTTTGGAAAAACACCAAACCTGCAAATATTTTGAAGATCTTTTTCTTTCTTTCTTTCCAGCCAAGAAGAATCTGAGAAAATTGAAGATGAGATTCTTACTGAGTACGCATTCAGTCTGGAACAAATTTTAGAGCTTGAAGGATACAGCTGTGCCGTTGCCATCGCACGGGTAAGAATTTTGGTTTCATTCAATTGATATTTCAATGTTCGTTTTCATCATCTTCAGAACCAGAACTGTGGGGACCATATGACCTTTAGGCACCCCTTTTTGATCTCGATTCAGAGGTACATGGTTTTTATTTACACTGTAGCGTTAGTTTCGTATTTGCCTGGTGGAGTTGTCTGCCCGATTTAGTTTGCTGGTGCCCGCTAGGGGGCTATAGTATTTAAGCGCCGGGTTCAAACCCTTTCGGCCTCTTTTCCTGCACCAGTAACCACGAGAATCATGGAGTAGACACGGTCTACTCCTTCTCGTTGGGGCTTTTGGCCCCACTTACATTACTGTAAGTTCTCAACACAGCATGGACTATCCCTAGTCTCATGTCTGTACTTTTATATGTTATCTTGTACCACTCATGAATGTGTCTTCATCTTTATTTATGTACTCCTTGTTTATGTACCCTTTTACCTATGTACTTTGTATCTAGTCATATCCATGTGCTGTACTATATTAAATGTTTTGTCTGTTAACCTTCGTCGGAGTCATGTGTATCAAGTATATATCTTGAACCTTTCTTACAACACCATCAATATCCGGTTGTTTGTTAACAGACGATTTTTAGAGGGTTTTTTTTAATTATAAAACTAACCCCTAACCCTAACCTTAACCCTAACCCCTAACCCTTAACCCTAACAAACAACCGGATATTGACGGTGTAAATGAAAAACATGTCCTTCTGAATAGAGATCAAAAAGGGGTGCCTAAAGGTCATATGGTCCGTGGAGGTAGGATACAAAATCCTGATTCTTTTATATATATATATATATATATATATATATATATATAGGTTAAGAGAAAGGAAATGAATCCAACAATATGAGTCTGGAGTAAAAAACAAGCTCTGAAGATGATTTTTAAAATCGAAATATTGTTCAATATTAGCTATGAATATGATATAAGATATTTTCATTTTAACAGCATATTGTGTTGTTTTCATATCCTTTTATCTATACTCATACCGTCGGATTCATTTCCTTTCTCTTAACTTATATATATATATATATATATATATATATATATATATATATAATATAATTTAATATACCAAGCGTGTTGGTAAATCCTTGCGGTAAAAAAACCCAGCAAATAGTTTGATTGTAAAAATATACTATCAAACATCAACCGGGGAGAAAAAAAATTTTTGAAAAAAAGAAAAGACCAAGATAGTCGTACCAACAAAAAATAATCTATTAGTACAATATCTTGGCCAAAAGAAAAAACAATTTATATGTATATATATGTATATAAGATATATATATTCATATAACCGCTAGGAGAATAGCTAATAAGTAAAAAGTGCTCAATACCTAAGTAGAGCAAATAATAAAATAAATCTAATGAGTCAGACGAACCTACTATTAGTTTCGCTTAATGCTCTTCAGATCTTAGCCCTGAAGAGCATTAAGCGAAACTAATAGTAGGTTCGTCTGACACATTAGAGTTATCTTTTTATATATTATATATATATATATATATATATATATATATATATATAACAAGAGTTCTCTTGTTATATGAAAGGCATAAATTTCTTGAATATTTTCGGTTTTTGTGTTTGCAGGTTTATCCATTGGATAAAATGAGTAAAGATAACGGAGCAATCCTTGTTTGTTGTGGACCGGGTAACAATGGGGCACACGGACTTGTGTGCGCACGTCACCTCAAACATTTTGTAAGTACCTTTGTCATTTTGGCTTTTAAAAAATATTCTTTTTTTTTCAAAAAAAGTTTTGTTTTGTTGTTGTTGTTGTCGTTTTTTAAAGCAATACTAGGTATACCCAAAATTGGCCTAAAATCCGTTTTTGACAAAACGAATTTAGCACCACCCCCCTACAGAAAATAATTTACCAAAAATCAGGGAATTATCGGATTTTAATGAAATTTTCAGTGTTTATTTATCAATGAATGATCTTTATAATGCATTATTTATTTTATTTCAAAACTTTCTCATTTTTTTCAGGTCACTTAATTTTAACCCCAAAGACAAAAGACCGAAGTTGTAAATAGAAGAAAAAAAATTTAAGGGGAATATTCTATGAGAAAATAAGTACCAAAAATCAGAAAATGAAATGTAAAAAAAAAAAAAAAATAATGATTTTTTGGAGATTTCTTTTTTACTCATTTCGATAATTATTTAATTGTATAGTGTAATGGTTAAAATCATGGGAAATGGACTCGTCGCCCCGAGTTCAAATCATGGGTGTAGTAATTGCATTGCATATACAGATCAAATTCTGTTATGTAATTCATCTAACAGTTCCCCAAAATACCCTTATGAATTCTATTTCTGAAATCATCCAATTAAAATGTTTTATACTGTTGCTGTTTTTGATCTGATTAGCCAATTTATTCCAAAAATGGAATTGGTTAATAAAGTTAGTTTTTAACTGTAAACTTTCAAATCGAAGAGAAATATTTTTTTTAAATATTTACCATAATTAGAAATTCCGTTCATTATTTTGAAATGCATCCTAAATTCACAAAACGAATTTCAATTTTTAGATTCACCACCTCAAAAATATCATAAATTCATTCAAATGTTTTTTTTTTGCAATGAAGCAAGTTTTTTTTTGTTAAACTTGCAAATTGTCGTCAAAATTAAAACGGAAACTTATTTGGTGGTCATCCATGACAGTTTAACTACAGTGTATGAATGAACTTTTTTGGCGAATTGGGTTACGGTTTTTTTTAAATTATTACTACATTGCTTAAAAAAACAACAAAAAACCCAAATTATCATACATATTATATAATTGTTTTCTCTTTAAGAACAAAGCCAGAGACTCAAAGTTTAGGGACCGGTCACTGAAAAGTGGAGGTCCCTTAATGAAAAAGTGTGATAATGTGAAAATTACTTGGTACCTATTATTTAAGCATAACATTCATTATCTAGACTAGTAAAAAAAAATGCGGTTAAACTTGCAAATTGTCGTCAAAATTAAAACGGAAACTTATTTGGTGGTCACCGATGACAGTTTAACTACAGTGTATGAATGAACTTTTTTGCGAATTGGGTTACGGTTTAGGAGTTTGGGGATTAAGGTTGTTTTTAATTATGTATTGCTTAGCTATACCCAAAAATCGTCGTCTAACAGGTAGACCGTATATATTAAATTAGAAAGACCGACGAAATTTAGAATGCATTTAAAAAGATTATACTTATTTTATTATATTTTGTTTGGTTTCTATATAAAATCATTCATAGGATTGATGTTAATATGTTGGAGAATACAACAATGATATTAGAGATCAATAACACCAAGTAATTGTTTATTAAACTCGGCTTTGGTAAAACCAGTATGCAAATTAACCACACCATATATTATGTAAACCTTTATTTCTTAGTGTTACATTGCAGGATTTTAAACGCACTAAAAACCCATCCTTTGGGACGGGGGTCCGGTGTGCTTCAGCCACTGGACCTGTGTGTTAAACTAACAGCGTCGATCCCAGGGGGCTATCCCCCCAGGCAATACCTGCCCCCTTGATTTAAAGGGGCAGGGCTGGGTTTATGACTCAGCGCCTGAGGCGCCCCCCTTGAGGGGGAATGATCGACGCAATTTTTATTTTTTCCCACCCATGAGCTTCGGCTTGTGGGTGGGTCCACGTTAAAACGAGGCCTTGTGCCCAGCCCATACAAGTGGGGTATGAGGCAAATACCCTAAAAACACAGGCTGTTTTGAAGCAAATCTAACTCATCAAGACCACTTTAATAAATAAAATTTATTCTATGTATTAATTCGAGATTTTGACTATAAATTAAATACTCATTGAAAAACACGGAATTCCCGAGGGTATTGTGATGTTAGGTAGTGATGTAGTTTCGGTTACAGGCAGACAGATATCGAATATCCATTCGATATTTATATACGAATTTATAAGGGTATTTTGGGGAACTGTTGGATGAATTACATAACAGAATTTGATCTGTATATAGTAACAAAAAAAACGGTTACCCAGTGATGCCTGAGTATGGGGGGAGTTGAACCCTGGTGTATTGATTTGAATTTTCTGAAAGGAAATTTAGGAAAAGAAACAAAAGGAACAAAGATAAGGATAACTTTAGGGTAAGACTTTTATTAGTTGATTCACACTATTTCTTGGAGAGGAGATATTTTCATGAGCAAGTCACTAGATGTGAGTCCTAGGGTAAAAAGTAATACCGTAATACCGTGGCGACACCGGTCGCGATTCCAGCTTAGAGGCTATCAACCGTTATCGCGTGGAGGCAGCTTGGCACCGCTGCTCGTTCGAGCAAGCGCGCGAACCATTGCTCCGATCCTGCGGTTCCTCTCGTACTGGACGGGATAGTTGTGGCCACGGCCGACGTAACACACGTGCTGATCGGTAGGATAAAACTAACCTGTCTCACAACGGTCTTGGGCACAAAGAATTCAAGGGTTTTCTGCTTATGCCCAGAGAGCTTTTCCAGTCTTACCATTATCTTGGTGGACGCTATATACCTCGCACTTTGGAAATGCGTTATGAATTGAACCTGCCAAAATTCGAAGGCACCGATTGCATCGTTCTGCTGAAGACCCAGCACCAATCGTCAACAACATCAACCAACACGATTCTAGCCAATTCATAGAAATTGCCAGAAATAAATAAAAAAATAAATAAAAAAACGAAATTAAAAAATGACCGGTGCTGGTCGATCAGAAAGAAGGAGAAAGAATTTGCCTCTTTGGCTTTGCCGCTAAAGAATGCTGGCCCGTGATTGGTTGGTTTGATAGAGAGGCTCGTAGACAAGGATGATAACCCCTACCTCAGATTTCTTTATAATACTCTTTAGCAGAAGAACCAAATGATTCATTATCAGAGGATTACCAAGGAACCAATTCCACTGGACAAGCGCTCTTGCTTAAGGCCTAGAGGATGGCCCATAAAAACTTAACAAGTCCTCCAAAGGGGAGGTAAGCATAAAGCAGGGGAGGTAACTCTCAATTACTTATTACATTGCTGTTAGGGATTTCTAATATTATCTTCTCTTTTTTCTTTTCTTGTAGGGATACAAACCCTCCATATTTTATCCGAAGACGTCAAACAAACAAGTTTTTGAAAAACTGAGATTACAGTGTGAACGAATGGATATGCCGTTTCTATCGTTCTTCCCAAGTGAAGCACATCTGATTGATTCGGCCTATAATTTGGTTATTGATGCCATTTATGGCATCCAACAGGCGGGACCGGTGAAAGGTGATTTTGCTGTGCTGTTAGAAACACTAAAAAAGGTGGAAAATCCAATTTGCAGTATTGACATTCCATCTGGTAAGATTTTTTGTTTACTATAAAAATGCATTAGAAATGATTTTTAATATAAAAATGCATTAGAAATGATTTTAATATAAAAATGCATTAGAAATGATTTTAATATAAAAATGCATTAGAAATGATTTTTACTATAAAAATGCAGTGGAAATTATTTTTACTATAAAAATGCATCGGACAATGGTTTTTGCTATAAAAATGCATTGGAAACGATTTTTACTATAAAAATGCATTGAAAACGATATTTACGATAAAAATGCATTGGACGATGATCTTAATATAAAAATGCATTAGAAATGATTTTTATATAAAAATGCATTGGAAATGATTTTTAGTATAAAAATGCATTTGACAATGATTTTTAGTATAAAAATGCATTGGACAATGATTTTTACTATAAAAATGCATTGGACAATGATTTTTACTATAAAAATGCATTGGAAATGATTTTTACTATAAAAATGCATTGGAAATGATTTTTACTATAAAAATGCATTGGACAATGATTTTTAGTATAAAAATGCATTGGAAATGATTTTTACTATAAAAATGCATTGGACGATCATCTTAATATAAAAATGCATTAGAAATGATTTTTACTATAAAAATGCATTGGAAATGATTTTTACTATAAAAATGCATTGGACAATGATTTTTACTATAGAAATGCATTGGAAATAATTCTTACTATAAAAATGCATTGGAAATGCTTTTTTTATAAAAATGCATTGGAAATGATTTTCAATAAAACATGCATTGGAAATGATTTTTAGTATAAAAATGCATTGGAAATGATTTTTATAAAATGCATTGGAAATAAATTTAAAAAATGCTATAAAAATGCATTGGAAATGATTTTTACTATAAAAATGCATTGGACAATGATTTTAATATAAAAATGCACTGGAAACGATTTTTACTATAAAAATGCATTAGACAATAATTTTTACTATAAAAATGCATTGGAAATAATTCTTACTATAAAAATGCATTGGAAATGATTTTTACTATAGAAATGCATTGGAAATAATTCTTACTATAAAAATGCATTGGAAATGCTTTTTAGTATAAAAAAGCACCAGAAATGATTTTTACTATAAAAATGCATTGGACAATGATTTTTACTATAAAAATGCATAGGAAACGATTTTTACTAAAGAAATGCATTAGACAATAATTTTTACTATAAAAATGCATTAGACAATGATTTTAATATAAAAATGCATTGGAAATGATTTATATATGTATATATATATAATACAAATGTTATTTTCAGGTTGGGATAATGAAACTGAAAATCCAGATGGATTACAACCGGCGATGCTCGTATCCCTGATGGCTCCAAAGCTTTGTGCGCGTCATTTCCAAGGAACTTACCATTATCTCGGTGGACGCTATATACCTCGCACTTTGGAACTCCGCTATGAATTGAACCTGCCAAAATTCGAAGGCACCGATTGCATCGTTCTGCTGAAGACCCAGCACCAATCGTCAACAACATCAACCAACACGATTCCAGCCAATTCGTAGAACTTGCCAGAAATAAAAAAAAAAAAAAAACGAAATTAAAAAAATAAAAAATGAAGGAAAAAAAACATGGTTAAATCCTACTAAACAGACATAAATTCCACAATTGTATCTCACCCCACCTATCTATCTATCTATCTATCTATCTCAATCTCTCTATCTATCTATCTATCTCAATCTCTTCCTATCTATCTATCTATCTCAATCTCTATCTATCTATCTATCTATCTCAATCTCTTCCTATCTATCTATCTATCTATCTATCTATCTCAATCTCTTCCTATCTATCTATCTATCTATCTATCTATCTCAATCTCTTCCTATCTATCTATCTCAGCTTCTTCCTATCTATCTATCTATCTATCTATCTCAGCCTCTATCTATCTATCTATCTATCTATCTATCTCAGCTTCTTCCTATATATCTATCTATCTATCTCAACCTCTTCCAATCTATCTATCTATCTATCTCAGCTTTTTCCTATCTATCTATCTATCTCAGCCTCTTTCTATCTATCTATCTCAGTCTCTTCCTATCTATCTCAGTCTCTTCCTATCTATCTATCTATCTATGTCAGCCTCTTCCTATCTATCTATCTATCTCTCATCTATCTATCTCTCTCAACCTCTTCCTATCTATCTATCTATCTATCTCTCTTCCTATCTATCTATCTATCTATCTATCTATCTATCTCATCCTATCTATCTATCTATCTATCTATCTCAACCTATCTATCTATCTATCTATCTATCTATCTATCTATCTCAACCTCTTCCTATCTATCTATCTATCTATCTATCTCAGCCTCTTCCTATCTATCTATCTATCTCAACCTCTTCCTATCTATCCTATCTATCTATCTCAACCTCTTCCTATCTATCTATCTCAACCTCTTCCTATCTATCTATCTATCTATCTATCTAGCCTCTTCCTATCTATCTATCTCAGCCTCTTCCTATCATTCTATTTATCTATATCGGTCTTTTCATATCTATCTATCTCAGCCTCTTCCTATCTTTCTATCTATCTATATCGGTCTTTTCATATTTATCTATCTATCTATCTATCTATATCTCTTAGCCTCTTCCTGTCTATCAATAAAAAAAATCAGGGAATTAACCGAATTTAATCAAATTTTCAGTGTTGATACATTAATGAATAAAAGATATAATGCACCATTTATTTTATTTAAAAACTTTTACATTTTTTCAGGTCAATTAACTTTGAACCACGTATGTTTGTGAATCTGTGTTACACCTCAAATTTACATGGTTCAAAGTTAACTGACCTGAAAAAATGTAAAAGTTTTTAAATAAAATAAATGGTGCGTTATATTGTTTATTCATTTATATATTTATCAACACTGAAAATTTTCATTAAATTCGATTAATTCCTTGATTTTTAGTATTTATTTTCTTTCGGTGGGGTGACATACAATGGTGGAATTTATGTCCGTTAAGTAGGATTTAACCAAAAACATTTCTTATTCTTTCGCTACCGTTTCCACTGTGAGCTTCGACGCTTTCTATCCCCCACCCCACCCATGAAACTATCATTTATGTAGGTTCACAAACACATACACACAACTTTATATATATATATATATATATATGTATATATATATATCAGGAAAAGAAAGGTAGACGGTATGTAAATATATAAAGTATGGAAAAACAAGGTCTTCAGAGAATGATTTTATCAACGTTAAAAACGTTTCGGTTTGTATATTATAACCATCATCAAAGCATTGTTAATATGTGATTTATAACTTCTTAATAACCTATCTATACATATATAAAGGGCAGTTGGTGTGTATGTATGCATGCATGTATGTATGTCTGTATGAAATTATGAAAATAAAACAATTGGACCAAGTATCCAATAAGCACCCCAAATCATCAATTTAATAAAGGTTCATATTTTAACTCATCACCGGTAACTTCCACTTCCAAATTTTTGTAAACAAATGATTTTAATCAGAAATTTATGGAGATGTTGATCTTAAAATAAATTAAATAAATAGATGGTTGGTACACGTAATCAAATTAAAATTCAATAGCAAAATCTTTTTTTAAATAAATATTTTTTAATCAGAAGTTTATGAATATTTTTCAACACTTAAAATAAAATTTATTGTGTACAGTGCTCAGGTGCACCACAACTCATCAAAGTCTCATGTCAAGTACACAGAATAATGTATTAGTGTCAGGAACATGAACAGTGTACAGTAATAATATACGTGTATGTGTACAGTGCTCAGGTGCACTACAACTCATCAAAGTCTCATGTCAAGTACACAGAATAATGTATTAGTGTCAGGAACATGAACAGTTTACAGTAGTAATATGCATGTATGTGTGCATATGTATGTGGAGAGTGGCATCAGGTATAGTGTTGGCGGACCACAGGAAGCATGGAGGCTTTGAAAGACTTAGTGCTTCGGCAGCCTACAACAGACGCGGGCAGTTTATTCCATGTCTCAGCAATTCTGAGCGTGAAAAAATGATAAATTAAAAAAAGATGAAATATGTTTTTATACTAAAATTGTTTTTACTTAATCAGAAGAGAAATGCAATTATGTTTATTTAAATAAAAATATAGTTTTTATTTACAAAATATTTTTTATGTTTATTTAAATAAAAGGATGCTGTTCAGAAATAGTATCACAAAATTTGTAAAATTTGTTTTTGTCAGATACAATATAAGTTAAAAAAATCATCTGTTTGTTTATTTTCAAATATTTGAAAGTCAAAGTTACCGTGATGAGTTAAAATATTAACCTTTCATTAAGTTGATGATTTTGGGGTGCCTATTGGATACTTGGTCCAAACAATTAACAAAGTAAATATATATATATATATACATTAAATATCACCGGTTCTTGCTTTCTGTGCAATACTTATGAAGATTTGATTTATATTCAAACATATTTAAAAATTGAAATATGCGTAGAAATAGCATTGAAATTCTACTTAGAAATATTCAGCATTTGTAAATCTCAAAAGTAAACAAATCAATTCACCTGGGCTTTTTTGTCCCCACCCCCTTCTACCCAGTTGACGCTGGGCAGCCGCTTCTAGTATATATATATATAAAGGAGTTGCATCTGTTGTGGTATGTATATGTCTATTTATAACTCAGAAAGAGATGTCATTGAGCATTAAAATCGCACATGAACTTTGATAGGATTATGATAAGGAAATAAGGAAAAATAGAGAGAGAAAAAAGAGAATACAATAATAAATAAATTGAATGAATTTATTTTTATCACTTTAACTCAAATTAAAAATTGATTTTAATTTTTTCATATGTTCAAAAAAAAAAAAGTTTTTAGAAGAATAAAATCCTGTTTCCAAACACTCATGAGTTTAGGTTTACATTCTTTGACTCCACACATAGAAATGAACATATTTTACTGAGCCAACAGCATCATCTGCGGTTTCGTTACATAAGTAGAAAGTAGAGGGAAATGCGGATAAAACAGCAAAACAACTAAATTCAAATGATATTTTGACTTGGTATGTTACAAAGCTTTGTCAAATTTATTTTGAAGACACCTCGAATCAAAGTCAACAAGCAATTAAGAACAGAATTAAAATTTTTGTACAATAAAAGTTTTTAGAAGAATAAAATTGTTTCAAAACACTCATGAGTTTAGGCTTACATTTTTTGAAGTAATATTTTAAAATGGAAAAATAAAACAATTCCTGAAATAAACAAACATTACGGTATACAAATTCTTGGCAATTTTTTTTTTTCAATTTAATAAGGAATTTGCTAAATCATTATTTTCTTGACCCCTCTCTAACTCCTGTCTTGCCCCTTTCACTCTCAATTACCTGATGTTCCTAAAATCATTTTATTTTATGAAAAGAAAAAAAAAAAACTTTAATCAGTTTTATTTCTTTTTTTAATGTTGACTAACACTTCTAACTATAATAAAATTATTCTCCAAAAACCTTGGTCTTCCAGACTTTGTATATCTATAAATATATACATATATAATAATAAAGCCTAAAGAGTCAGAAACTACCGACTCAGGTTTCACCTAACGGATCATCAGCATAATTCTGATTCAGAGTCAGAATTATCCTGATGATCCATTAGGTGAAACCTAAGTCGGTAGTTTTTGATGCTTTAGGCTTCATTATTATCCTTTGGCTCTACTTAGTGTATTGAGCACTTTAACATATTCAACTTAGGCAACTCTTTCAGTATTTTTTTTTTTTTTTTGGTCATTGCACTGGTGCCAGTTGATTAATTTCATGTGGTACGAATGATTTGCTCTTTTCTTTATATATATATATATATATATATATATATATACAAGTTTTGTTGAAGTGAACAGACAATTCCTGTCGGGCAAGTCTTTGGTTGATCCGTTCCAATTTTCAGGCCATCCTTCTGGTGTCGGGGTGTAACTTGTATAACAGTCCACCACAAGATTCAAAACGAGCGCTTTCGGCAATACAATTTGCCATCCTCAAAAAAAACGAGACACAAAATCATACCATCGTTTCCTACCTGAGGATGGCAAGTTGTATTGCCAAAAGCGATCTTTTCGAAACCTTCGGTGGACTGTTATACCAGTTACACCTCGACACCAGAAGGATGGCCCGAAAATTGGAACGGATCAACCAAAAACTTGTCCGACAGGAATTGTCTGTACAGTTCAACAAAACTTGTATAAAAGAAAAAATGCTGCCAAAATACACTTATATATATATATATATATATATATATATATATATATATATCTCTTCTCCTGACACCATATATATATATATATATATATATATATATATAATGTCTTTTATATATATATATATATATATATATATATATATATACACAAAATATCTGCAGTGATTATCTAAAAGTTCATGATGTGATGTTGAAATGTTCAGTTATTTACTATTATTATTTTTTTTTTTCAATTTTTTCAATTATTTTCCTTTTGCCCCCTCTCTAACTCCTGTCTTCCCCCTTACTCTCTTACTCCCTGGTGTTCCTAAAATCATTCTAGTTTGTTCGTGGACTGGGTACTTCTGCTAGTATTCAATATAAATATGAAAAGAATAAAAAAATTTCTCCGAAGGCCTTGTTTTTTCAGACTTTATATATATATATATATATATATATAATATTATAAAAATTGAAAAAACACAAGTTTCATTAACGAATGATGTCTAATAAGCCGACGCTCGCTGCAGTGTTTCGGTTTGTTTAAAAAAACCTTCCTCAGGGTCTTCGTTGGTTTAAGGAAAAATAAATTATTAATTAAATCAAAAGTCAGCAAGCCTCTGCTTTTGGTCTGAGGCTGCTTTTGTTGATATCGAAATATGTGGAAATAAAAGAAATACTTTAAAATGCTGATTAATGTCGGCATCTTAAACCTTAAACTAACGAAACCCACTTTGTGAGGCTGGAGACCAACTTTAAGGAAGTCTAGAAAGGAACAAGTCATTGTGTCCCGATTACGCATTGGTCATACAAGACTAACACACTCCTATATACTCAAACAAGAACAACAACAACAATGTGAAACATGTCAAACACCTTTGACAGTTAAACACTTATTCATGGAATGCAGGTTTTTTGCTCACATCAGAAACCGTTATTTCAAATCAAACAATATGAAAGATCTGTTTGAAAATGTCAACATGGAGGATATTCTCTCCTTCTTTGAGGGAAATAAAATTATACCATAGAATATAGACATGAAACAAATCAATACCATACAACATAATCCCCAATAATGCTAACACATTGTTAAAACCAATTACTAAAAACTATAAATATGAATACATGATATGTATTACTTCCTAACCGTTAGGCATGACATAACCCCAGAAGGGTTGATATGCCGTTAAAATCAGTAAACAAACAAACACTAAACCAGCCAAGGTCCTGAGGAAGATTTGTTAAACAAACCGAAACACTGCAACGTCAGCTTATTAAACATCATTCATAATGAAACTTGTGTTTTTTCAATTTTTATAATATTTCACAAAGATTTACTTCAGCTTTTTCTTCATATATATATATTTATTTATTATATTGTACAATACATTTAAGGTGCAATTGTTACCTTTGGTTTCCAGGCAGCATGCTTGCTACCCTTCATCATGACAAAGCGCCTGGTACAGCTCTTACAAAAGTAATCGAGCACTTTATTCTCAATTCTCCAATACTAACAAAGGACTAACAATAAAAAAATGTTTTTTTTAAATATATATATATATATATATATATATATATATGGGAGAATATGTGTTTAAATGAAGTCGAACCTAATTTATGAAAGTTAATTAATTAATAATTAATTAATTAGGCGGGATTACCTATTTAAATTTAAGGCTAAACAAATCGAGAAAAATCAATCTCTGTATGTACATTTCGGCCTATTAGGCCTCATCGGCCGAAATGTACATACAGAGATTGATTTTTCTCGATTTGTTTAGCCTTAAATTTAAATAGGTAATCCCGCCTAATTAATTAATTATTAATTAATTAACTTTCATAAATTAGGTTCGACTTCATTTAAACACATATTCTCCCAAATATTGTCGGCTGAAAATAGCCATATCACAAACATCGCCTGTTTGTTTACTTCTCATATATATATATATATAATGCCTACAGTGATTATTTAAAAGCTCACGATGCAATGTCAAAATGTTCTGTTATTTTTTACCATTTTCTTTTGTTTTTTTTGTTTTTTTTGCATTTCTAATTCCGTTGCCGTTTTTCATTCTTTCCACAAAGCGATCAACAATTTGTTTATCTGTAGATTTTATTAATCGCTGTTTTCTTTTTATCTCTGAACAAAAATTTTCTTGAATAAAATTGGATTTAAAACAAACATCGCATAAAACTTTTTCTTTCTATTTCAAATGTTTCATAATCTATGGTAGCATAGATTATTGATAAAACAGTGTAGTTAAAATGGAAAGTTACAGACAGTATAGGACCTTTTGACCCGAGAGGCGGGAAAGACGTAAATCATAATCTATAGTATATATATATATAACTTTCTTTCTATTTGTTATATATTTCTATATATATATATATATATATATATATATATATATATATATATTTCTATGGAAATAGATGGAAATTAATTCGACAGTATGAATTTAGCATTTTTGAAAAAACAAATGATGTTTATAATTGCTGACAGAAATCTGTTTTGACCACTTTAATAGATCAGTCATCATCAAGAGCAACATATGAGAGAAAGATGGGATCAAACAACCGTTAGAAGAAAGGGTACAAACAAAACGCTATTTACAAACACCACAAGTCATTTGAAACTTTACATCTTTCTTCAATTATGCTGTGGACTTGTAAATTACTTTTTTAATAGCTGGAATATATCATGAACAATTTTGATACTCATTATACACTTTTATATAATTCTATATCAAACTCTTTTGAGTTTTATTATGAACTATAATGCTTCTGATTTTTTTAAATAAAATTTATTTTATTTTTAACATAGAACACTGAATAATAGCGTTTTGTTTGTACCCTTTCTTCTAACGGTTGTTTCATCCCGTCTTTCTCTCATGCTAAATTCATATATTTCTATAACTTTCTATTTTAAATGTTGCATAATACTACATACCGTCGGATTCACTTCCTTTCTTCACATATATATATATATATATATATATAAAAAATATAACAAATATATAATATATATAATATATATATATATATATATATATATAATATATAACTTTCTTTCTATTTTAAATGTTGCATAATCTATGGTAATTTCAGCCTCAACTCAGCAACCAGGATTCAAGCCTCTCCAATGTAGTACAGGTCCAGAGATAAGTATACAACTAAATATTTCAGACCATATAACCTTTAGGCACCCCTTTTTGATCTCGATTACGAAAGGACATGTTTTTTCTTTACACCGTCAATATCCGGTTGTTTTAACAGACGATTTTTAGATTGTTTTAAAAATTATAAAACTAACCTCTAACCCTAACAAACAACCGGATATTGACGGTGTAAATGAAAAACATGTCCTTTCTTAATTGAGATCAAAAAGGGGTGCCTAAAGGTCATATGGTCCAGTATTTCTGTATCAATACAGTATTAAGAAACATAACTTAACAAATATTGACACATCATCTCTCCATTCCAATAATGAGAGCGTAACGTAGCATAATGGTGTGGACAGACCAATCAGAAAAAACTAACTAGGTCAGCTAAAGGTTAAGCTCTATCTATCAAACAGCCATGAAACCCTGCATTGGGTCTTACTGGTTATTTTTCATGACTCTTTTTTTAACAGTATTACTATTAAAATTTTGAATTCTACACTTACTGTACATATCGTATTTGACGGCATATAAGAAGCAGTAATTATGAACTTTTGTTTAGTAAATTAGGGTGTCCCAGAAAAAACAGAACCCACAAATTTTGTAATAAAACTGTTAATTTTAACTAGGGGGGTTTAGGGTTAGGGTTCTGTTTTTTCTTGGTCACCCAGTACAGGGTGAGCCAGAAAAAAACAGAACTCAAATTATTTATTTATTTTCCAATTAAACTAACCCTAAACCCCAACCGTAACTCTAACCCCCTTAATTAAAATTAACAGTTTTATTACAAAATTTGTGGGTTCTGTTTTTTCTGGGACACCCTAATTTACTAAACAAAAGTTCATAATGACCTAAGATGCACCCCCATTTCAGCAGGTCAGATTCAGGAAAAAAACGTTTTTAGTGTATTTATAGTATATATTGTTGAAAACAGTCTTCATTACTGTGCATACCTGAAGAAGGCCGGAGGGCACATCGGCCGAAACGTTGTACAGATAACAATGAAGATGAGGACAATAGTCTGAATAACGCAGATAATACTAAAACAAAGAAATCTATTAATAATAGAGACATGGTCTCTATTTGTATACTGCCCAATCATTTTCATTCCATATTCACCAATAGTAGTTTGGTTTGTTTTGTTTTACGGCATATCAACCTCAGTGGGTCATTTAATTCTGGTAAAGTTTTGAAATGAATTCATTCTTAATGGATAATACAATTTTTTAGAAATACATTTTTCTATTTAACCCATACATGGGACCCTAACAGGTACTACCACTCTGGGTCAGAGTGGACC
The DNA here is from genome assembly GCA_023376005.1 of Doryteuthis pealeii. Classification (NCBI taxonomy): domain Eukaryota; kingdom Metazoa; phylum Mollusca; class Cephalopoda; order Myopsida; family Loliginidae; genus Doryteuthis; species Doryteuthis pealeii. Next base: position 79,464 of record JALAJA010000151.1, on the reverse strand, counting down.
AGGGAGCAATGGTGATGAAGGGGTGCTCCACATTCCCCAAACCTCCAGAACTGGAACCTCACCATCAGATAGAGTTTAACGTCATTCCCAGGACATGTAGATCTGCAGCCACCGCCTTCTAGCACCCATATGATAAAGAGGGGTTGGGGCTTGCCATAAGGGCAATAGGGTTAGGACAATCATATAGGTGCTAGGGCTTGACGTGAACAGCGGATTGATCAGAGGAGGCCTCTCTGACCACCCATCTAGCCCCAAAAAGGGCCAAAGTGGAGTATTGCAAGCCATGAACTGCTCATCCACCTGGGTTCTATCCTTAAGCATCATGGGTCGCCACCCACGGCCAACAGGTGGCCCCATTGACTTTAAAGCCAACAATGAAGATGAGGACAATAATGGTGTGATTAGACACATGGAAATCTGAAAGGTGCTCAAGATTGCTGTTGGTAAGATGGTTAATAACGTTATTGTATCCAAGTTTCCATTTAAAAATTCAAACACTGCTGCTTCCATCTCATAAAGATGTATCACAATAACGCTGACAGTCTGGTGCACAGAAGGGGGGGGCTTCTCTTTTTTTATATGAACAAATGGAGATGGGTGGATATATATATATATATATATATATATAAAAAGTAAAAAATGAACAAATTGAGGTAGATAGATAGATAGATAGATAGATATTCATCTTCCTATCTAAACAAGAATTACGACAAATTTCTATAAATAAACAAGAATTACGACAAATTTCTATAAATAAATTTCTAAACAAATTACGATAAATAAATAAGAATTACGACAAAAAAAGAGAAGCCCCCCCGCCTCTAAAATACATTTAACGCCCTAAGTTGGTTGTTTTCTTTCAATTAACACCACCGAGACGACATAGCTGGGGACGTTATTTTAATAGTCACCGGGTAGCAATTTCTGAGGCAGGAGACTGGGACGCACTTACTCATAAATTACCTCATTTTCTAATGGATCATATATAATAGCCAAGTTCCTCTGACGAAAGCTTAACAGGCAAAGAAAATAGAATCGGTTAATTTCTTCAATTTTTAATATAACTTCATATTTTGAAAAAAGTCTGCCCTTATTAATGACCAGTCAAAACAAACTCATTCCATTTTTTAAAATCACCCCAAAATTGATTAATCTAAATAGAAACTATCTTACCAGCAGTCTTATTCAAATTGATGACATTGACAAATTTGCACGGTTCAATCGCAATTTCTTGAGTATTTTTGATCCAATTTCAAAAATATTTATATGGCTGGAAAGAAAATAAAAAAATCTTTCTAAATACTAGCAAATATATGCATCCCCCAGGTGCAAGTATTTAAGTTTTAATGTAATAAAATATTGTATTAAATTAGAAAGGCTAATGAAATTAAATAAGAATACAGATAAAAAGATTTGAAACAGAGGGAGTATAATAAAATATTTGAAACAGAGGGGGGTATAATAAAAGATTTTGAAACAGAGGGAGTATAATAAAAAATAGAACAACTGAAACTTACTCTTCCATCACTCTCGTCTTTCATTGTTATTTTTTTTCTAATTTAAGTATTTAGTTTATAAGAGGAAATAAAGAATAAAATGACAGTTATTTTATCTTGTTAATGGATTTCATTTAAGATTTATTGAAGAGACTTTTTTCTTATATTCATTAAAATAAAACCAAACAGTTAGAAATCAATAATACTAAGCACATATTTATTAAATTCGATTTTTTAATAGTAATATGCAAATTAGCCTTCCCGTTCACACTGTAAACCGCTATTTTGTTGTATATATAAATATAATTGCATGTTGTCAGTATGTAGACATAGTTAACAGTATTAATAATGTAAGGCAATTTTATTAATAATTGAGGTTTAAATAAAAATAAAATCATGGAGAATGTGATGTCAATAACTAAGAGAATTGTGAGTTGAGTAGGAATATAGTTTCGGTTACAGACAGAAAAACACACAATCTCCATTATAATAAGATGTAATGTGTATGTTTTTATCCATTGAATTATTTTTTACAGCAAGTTAAAGCAATATTTTGCTCTGAACAGCCGAAATCCTGGAATATGATTAAAAAAAAAAAAAGATGTTTATTTTTTTTTATTATTAAAAAAAAAAATTCGGTTAAAGCTCCAACAGGGACAGTGAGTGTTTATTTGACAATAATATTTTGAAGAGGTAGGAATTCACTTCTCAGCCCAAACAAATAGAATTAGAAATTGGCTCAATTTAGACTTGTAAAATTGTTACATAATATATGCGGTTGCATAAGATTATTGTCAATCCCCTGTAATTCTGAGGGGATGACCCCTTTCATACCAAGAAAGAAATTGGAAAAAGCCAAGATTAAAATTGCAGAATATTTTTTTTATTAAAAAAATGAAATTAAATAAATCGTCAGAAAAAAAAAAAACAAATAGGAAAATAATGCAGGTGCTTTTACTTTTGACGTTACCGATAGATACAGAATATTTTTGTGACATAAGCAACATTTTTAAAAAGCGGACCATCAGATTTAAATTGTACTGGAAATCTCTCAAAGTTTCATTTGCATTAAAAAAAATTAAAAGAAAAAAAAAAAATTTTTAAATTGTATTATCTAGATTTTTCTGACTGTTGTTCTCATCTTTGTTGTTTTGCGTTTGATATGGAGCACCACACCTACCATCAGCTCCCCACTTTATCACACGAATTGCATCTAATGATAAGGTTCCAGTTCCAGGGAGTGTGGAGTACGTCAAGGTAGACATATTTTTATCTACAAAGTATTGCTTGATATAGCACATACGCCTCAGGTTGCTTACAGTACCTGCTGTTGCTTAAATGGTTACCCATTAACTATTGAACAGGCTCAATGCTGCTTAACTTCAGTGATCTAGTGAGAACTGGTACTTTGTGTGACTTGACCATAATTTGTTAAACAGCATAACTACTAATGAATCTAATATGGTCAAGATGTGGGGGGTCAGTTTACAACTTGGTTACAATATCAAAACGATCCCTCACTTTAAATTCAGAAACAAATATATAAAAACAGCAGGTTTGGTCTAAATCTAATGTGATCAAGAAATGGGGGATCAGTTTACAACTTGGTTATAATACCAAAATGATCCCTCACTTTAAATTCAGAAACATCTAAAAACAGCAGCATATGGTTTGGTCTAAATCTAATGTGATCAAGAAATTGGGGATCAGTTTACAACTTGGTTATAATACCAAAATGATCCCTCACTTTACATCCAGAAACACATGGTTAAAAACAGTTGACGTATCTGCTTTGGGTTGGTTTATTTGCAGAACAGGTAGGTTTTTTGTTTTGTTTTATGGCATATCAACCCTTATTGGGTCATTTAATGCCAAAGCAAGTCATTTTGATATCAGGTTGCTTACAGTACCTGCTGTTGCTTAAATGGTCACCCATCTAAGTTATTGAACAGGCTCTACTTTGGTGATCTAGAAGGAACCTGTGTTTTCAGCATGATTTGACAGTAAGTCTAGGTAGACGGGTTTTTATTTTATAAACTTTGCTTAGATATGGTAAACAAACCTCCTCAGGTTACTTAAACTACTTGATGTGGCTTAATATTATATATATATATATATATATATATATATATATATATATATATATATATGTGTGTGTGTGTGTGTGTGTGTGTGTGTGTGTGTGTGTGTGTGTGTGAAGAAAAGGAAGTGAATCTGACGGTCAGACTGATAAACAAGAACTATCACTCGCTTCTCTCGTTATTCTGTGATAAAAATTTCTTATTACCTTCCATATACCAACAAATGCCCTGAAGATGATCTAATTAATAGATCGAAACACTGCAGCGTCGGCCAATAAACTCATTTAAACCTGTGTTTTTTCAATCTTTCTTGATATACTACATACATATATACATATACATACATACATACATATATACATACATATATATACATATACATATATATATATATATGGAACTCTGAACTGAACACTTTATTTAATCCATTTCTGTAGATTGTTCTCATTCTGTTAACCATGACACAGTCTTGTCAAACAGATGGCCCAATGGTTGGTTGATTGATTGATCGATTTTAACGGCATATCAACCTGTCTGGGGTTATGTCATGCCAAACATTTACTGAAGTAATACATAGTGTATTTATATTTATACTTTTTAGTAATTGGTTTTAACAATGTGTTAGCATAATTTGGGATTATGTTGTATGGTATTGATTTGTTTCATGTCTATATTTTATGGTATAATTTTATTTCCCTAAAAAAGAAGAGAATATCCTCTATGTTGACATTTTCAAACAGATCTTTCATATTGTTTGCTTTAAAATAACGGTTTACTCATTTTTACCATATTCTAATTGATTTCAATATAAAATTATACATAGGAATGCTTTTAATATGTTTGATAATAAAGTTAAGTTAGTTTATTGATTTTAACGGTATATCAACCCGTCTGGGGTTATGTCATGCCTAACAGTTAGGGTGTAATACATATTCTGTATTCATATTTATACTTTTTAGTAATTGGTTTTAACAATGTGTTAGCATTATTGGGGATTATGTTGTATGGTATTGATTTGTTTCATGTCTATATTCTATGGTATTATTTTATTTCCTTCAAAAAGGAGAAATATTCTCCATGTTGACATTTTCAAACAGATCTTTTATTTTGTTTGCTTTAAAATAACGGTTTCTGATTTGAGCAAAAAACCTGCATTCCATGAATAAGCGTTTAACAGTCAAGATGGCCCAATGGAAATAAGTGTGGAGTTAATACAGTTCTTAATGACAACCATCTGGAGGTTGCAGGTTCAATCCTGACTAAAGGCGAAAATAACACAGAATACATAACATAGCTTAACACTTGCACTGATCATGGTTAATGGAATGAGAACAGTCTACCCCAATGAATTAAATAAAGGGGCTTGGTTCAAAGTTCTGTGAAGGCTCCCGATACGACATGAAAGAAACTGGAGGTCATTAGGGGGTAGAATTCGGTTGGTTGGTTTTTATGGCACGTCAACCCATGTTGGGTTATTTTATGCTGAAAACAGGGTCATTGGGTGTAGAAACGACATGAAAGCTTCAGAGTTCAATTAGAAAAACCTGAAGAAGGCCGCAGGGCACATCGGTTAAAAATTTGTGTATATCTTATTATAATGGAGATTGTGTGTTTTTCTGTCTGTAACCGAAACTATATTCCTACTCAAGTCACAATTCTCTTAGTTATTGACATCACATTCTCCATGATTTTATTTTTATCTAAACCTCAATTATTAATAAAATTGTCTTACATTATTAATACTGTTAACTATGTCTACATACTGTCAACATGCAATTATATTTATATATACAACAAAATAGCGGTTTACAGTGTGAACGGGAAGGCTAATTTGCATATTAATATTTAAAAAATCGAATTTAATAAATATGTGCTTAGTATTATTGATTTCTAACTGTTTGGTTTTATTTTAATGAATATAAGCAAAAATCTCTTCAATGAATCTTAAATGAAATCCATTAACAAGATAAAATAACTGTCATTTTATTCTTTACTTCCTCTTATAACTAAATACTTAAATTAGAAAAAATAACAATGAAAGACGAGAGTGATGGAAGAGTAAGTTTCAGTTGTTCCATTTTTTATTATACTCTCTCTGTACCCCCCTCTGTTTCAAATCTTTTTATCTGTATTCTTATTTAGTTTCATTAGCCTTTCTAATTTAATACAATATTTTATTACATTAAAACTTAAATACTTGCACCCTACGGAGGGTGCATATATTTGCTAGTAGTAATAAAGATGCAGATAACAGTCCGAAAAATCTAAATAATGCAAATTATCAAGCCTCATCTATTCTCAAAAAATTCAGACAAAAAAACGTTGGTCCAGTAACGCCATTTTTAGGAACCATTTTTCTTACAAGGGAGACGACTCGTTGTTTTTATTAACTTTATTTTTAATTTTTTTTTTTTTTTGTTACAATATTTACTGCCTTGAAAGAAAAAAAAAAGAATTGGATTAATAAAAAGGATACGCTTTAAACCTCGACAATTACGCAAAAAAAGATAAAAATCGTTGTAGTTGATGATCAGTGAGGCAAATAAGTGACCTTAAGTCAAACCGTATCAAAAAGTATTCAAAATAAATGGTTGAAAAAAAAAAGAAATTTTTTTTGGAGTTACTTCCCTTTGATTTGAAAACGTTCCACGGCCCAAAATTTCAAGTCAATTTTTTTTCTTCTTTTTTGTTATTTATTTATTTTTATTTATTTATTTATTCTATTTTATTTTATTTTATTCATTTATTTTTTTGCGTTTCTTCGTTTTGGTTCCAAAAGTGTCAAAAATATTCACAGAAAATTGCACAAAGAGAGAAAAAAAAACAAAAAAACAGATTCCGTGCCAGTGTGAAAACGGTGTCTGTAGAGCTTTTCAAAAAAATTTTTTTTTCAAAATATATAACAATAATAATAACAACAAAAAACAAGCAACTTCAATTTTTTTTTTTTTTTTTTAAGAAGCAAAAATACGAGAAGCTTTTTTTTTTTTTTTTTTGGCTTTTAGAAACAAAAATATTTGAGATTTGATTTGTTTTTTTGTTTTTGTTTTTTTTCTATTGGAAGCCTCCATTGTCATTAAAATTTTCTCCAATTTTTTTTTTTTTTTTATATTTCAGCATAATTAATATCACATCCACTCATTTTTAAATTCTTTTTTGTTTTTGTTTTTGTATAAAGAAAAACAAACAAACAAACAATATTCGGAAAAAAAAAAAAAAAAAAAAAAAAAAAAAAAAGAAATTTGCAGAATAAAGTGTAACAATTTAATCAATTCTGACCCGGACTCCAAGGGTGACAGGGGGATGGGGCTTAAAATAAAAATTACACACGCACAATATATATATATATATGTGTGTGTGTGAAGAAAGGAAGTGAATCCGACGGTATGTAGTATATTAGAAAAATGAAAAAACACAGGTTTAAATGGGTTAAGTGGTGAATTTATTGGCCGACGCTGCAGTGTTTCAATCTATTAATTAGATCATCTTCAGGGCATTTGTTGGTGTATGGAAGGCGATAAGAAATTTTTTATCACAGAATAACGAGAAAAGTGAGTAATAGTCCTTGTTATTCATCTGTTTAAAAAATTTTTTGAGGTTTGATAAAAAATTTATCACCTTCCATATACCAACAAATGCCCTGAAGATGATCTAATTAATAGATCGAAACACTGCAGCGTCGGCCAATAAACTCACCACTTAACCCATTTAAACCTGTGTTTTTTCATTTTTCTTATATATAATATATATCTAGGAGTAAAATGAGGAAATCAATCAAACAGTATGTACAGGGTGTCCACAATGTCTGGGTACATGGAGACGGCAATGTAGACTTATTTAATCACGTTCACCTGAATTTTGAAAGGCGCATCAAGAAAATGATGGAAATCATATTGAAAATATCTATTAACATTATGATTAAATTATAATTAAATAAAATTGTTTTGTTTTAAAAGTACGAGTTAATCCCCATGTACCCAAGACTTTGTGGACATCCTGTAGAGAAATGGAGACAAACACTGGATGGAAATTTATTCCCATTCCTATAAAACCTTCAAGACAATATGATAAAAAGGAAGAGAAAAAAGACGGTTATTTCCTATAAGTCTAACATAAACAAAGGGGAACCACTCTTGACTGACAAATTATCTATTTATTTATTGATCTACTAGGAAAAAGAAGACGGGGTTAGGGTTCGTTTAATGGGAAAATAAATAAATAATTTATAAGTCAAGAGTGGTTCCCCTTTGGTTATTTCCTATAAGTCTAACATAACCAAAGAGATTATTGTTGTTCAAAAGGTGATGGATGTTTTTTTTGGTCTTTTATCATATTGTCTTGAAGAAGGTTTTATGTGAATGGAAACATTTCAACATTGACTTTACCACCAATAATAAATTTCCATCCATTGTAACATCCCATGTTTGTCTACATTTCTCCATATATATATCTTATTATAATGGAGATTGTGGGTTTGTCTGTCTGTAAACGAAACTATATTACTATACAAGTCACAATTCCTTTAGTTATTGACATCACATTCTCAATGATTTTATTTTTATTTTAACCTCATTAATAAAATTGTTTTACATTACTTACACTGTTGACCATATCTACATTCTAATAACATGCAATTGTATTTATATATACAACAAAATAGAGGTTTACAGTATGAATGGGAAGGCTAATTTGCATATTGATCTTAAAAAATTGATTTTAATAAATATATGCTTAGTATTATTGATTTCTAATTGTTTGGTTTTATCTTATTGAATATGAGCAAAAATCTCGGGGATAAATCTTAAAAGAAATCCATTAACAATAAGAAATAACTGTAATATTATTCTTTACTTCCTATTTTAACTAAACAGTTTAATTAGGAAAATTTACCAATGAAAGACGGGAGTAACAGAAAATGATGGAAGAGTTAGTTTAAAAGTTGTTCTACTTTTCAATCATACCCCCTCTGTTCAAAATCTTTTTATCTGCATTCTTATTCAGTTTCATTAGCCTTTCTAATTTAATATCATATTTTATTATAAAATTTAACTAAAATACTTGCACCCGGAGGATGCATATATTTGCTAGTATATATAAAGTTTCTTTGTGTGTACAGAATTTTAATATTGATTTAAATAGGGTGTGCGTTTTTATGAAATATATCAATTTCTTAAAAAATAAAATTTAAAAAAAAGGGAACCCTTATATTTTTTTTTTTTCAGTCACTCTCTTCAGAGAAATTTCGTGATAAAGGGGAATAAAAATTCACGGATAGGAAAATAACTTAACAAATCAAAAACCTGTGATTTGTTCAGTTATTTTCCTATCTGAACTTTTTTGTTCTCTTTTGTCACAAAATTTCTCTAAAAAGAGTGTCCGAAAAAAAAAGAAAAAATGTGTTTCGGTCAGTTTATGTGTGTGAAAATATTTCGCACACATACAAGAATCGACCTTCATCAGAGTAAACATTTATTTTTATGTTATTCATATGTTTTTTTATTTTAATCATAAAAATAAATGTTTACTCTGATGAAGGTCGATTCTTGTATGTGTGCGAAATATTTTCACACACATAAACTGACCGAAACACATGTGTAAGTGATATCGATTAAATTCATTTTATCCATTTACATTTCTTTTCTTTACTCATTTTTCCTCATATTGTCGGATTCAATTCCTTTTCCATTTTTACACACACATATATATATATATATATATATATATATATATATATATATATATATATATGGGAGTAAATATGGAAAATAAATCCGACAATATTAAGAAATTTGAAAAAACAAGTGTTCTGAAAATAGAATAAATTTATTTATCGATGTTTAAACATTTCGGTTTCATTAAACCTTCATCAGGATGTATCTTGGGGTGAAGAAATTGATGGATGTTTTATAGATGACAGGAGATGAAAATCTTTATAAAATCTTTTTATAAAGATATAAAAAAAGATTTTATAAAGATTTTCATCTCCTGTCATCTATAAAACATCCATCAATTTCTTCACCCCAAGATACATCCTGATGAAGGTTTAATGAAACCGAAATGTTTAAACATCGATAAATAAATTCATTCTATTTTCGGAACACTTGTTTTTTCAATTTTAGAAATTAAAATATTTTATAAAATGCACACACTATTTAAATCATATATATATATATATGTGTGTGTGTGTTTGGGCAGCATTCTTTCATTTATACATGTCGAATTAAACAAAAGACACATCTCCTGTTTAACAATTTTATTTTTGATCTTTTCGTGTTTTCTGGCCAACTTTTTAATATTTGGATGAAATTCGTGGATAGATCCACCAAAGTTCAGGTCCCGAGTACTTTTGGCACTTCGAAGTGCCATTATCATGTGTTCCAGTTTTTTTAAAATTATATTAATGTGGAGGCTGGAAGGAGAAGAATTGATGAGAAAGGTGTTATAGGCATTTTAAAATGTGTGTACTGCATTGGAAAAGTTGGCCAGAAAACTCGAAAAGATCAAAAATAAGAAAGAAAATGCTGAATGGATAAAATAGGATTTATTTTTATTTTATTTTACTGACAGGTGTTTCGGCCAGGAGTTTATCCATGTACATATGTACTCTATTATTATCTTAAATACAAAATAAAATAATAATAGAAAAACTACAAATTTTTTTTCGAACATCTCGGAAATTCTCCGTATTTCAACCGATTTGATTTAAAATACCAAAGGATTCACTCTGACAAAGGCCATTATTTCTTTGTATACTAAAATTTTTTGTAGTTTGCCTATTATTGTTATTGTTATTTTATTTTGTATTTAAAATAATAATAGATAGAATGCATGTATGGATGGATTAACTCGTGGCCGAAACATGTGTCAGTAAATTAAAACAAAATAAATCCTATTTTATCCATTCAACATTTTCTTTCCTTTATTTTTCATTTCAACACATATATAGTATATATATATATATATATATATATATATATATGCATAGTGTTATGAAAACAAGGAAATTGTGGGCAGTGTAGGGGAGGGTATGGACACCACAAAGGCTTTGGGGTAGAGAAGAAAGTGTTGAAGGGGGTTTTTTGGGGGGGGTAGAAAGATGTGGACAGTCTAGGGGCCATTGGAGTTTGGTTGGTTTTTATAGCACGTCAACCCTTGTTGGGTTATTTTATGCCGAAGACAGGGTCATTGGTCGTAGAAGGATGTGGTTTAGTTTCTTTGTTTAATGACCTATCAACCTTTGTGGGTTAATTAATGCCAAAGCCATCCTTGTAGAACAGTAGTGGTACTATTTAAGACATAAGTTGGGAAGGGGGATGGGGGGATGTGGACAGTTTTGTGGAGGGTGGGGGGTAGAAGGAAAGATGTAGAAGTCATGAGAAAGTTCAGGGGCAGGGGGTGTCAGATGGAAGTGATAGGGGGGGGTCAGATGGAAGGGATTGGGGGGGGATCGGAGGGAAGGGATGGGGTGCAGAGGGAAGTGTTGAGGGCAGCTTAAAAGAAAAAAGTTTTTTTTATTTCTGGATTGAGCTTTAAAATTTGTTTTTTTTTTATTGCCACGGAAGAAAAAAGCCACAAAAGAGGCCAGGTAAAAAAAAAAGTCAGCTACGTTTTTATACATTTTCAGTTTTTATGGTTTTCAAAAGTCAGATTTAAAAAAATAAAAATAAAAAAAAATTTTTTTAAATCAAAAAAAGACAGCCAGGATCTTGTAAGAATTGGATTGACAACCAGGGAAAAAAAAAACATGGATCCTGTAAAAACTGGATCAAGTAAGTGTCGGATTGACAACCACAAAAACACTGGATTGGTGTTAGAATTTGGATTGACAACCAAATAAAAAATAAAATAAAACAGGATTGATACAAGCACAAAAAAATTGGATCTTGTAAGAATCAGATCGACAATCAGAAAAAACACTGGATCCACAAAAAAAACACTGGATCAAGTAAGTATCGGATTGACAATCACAAAAAAACACTGGATCAAGTAAGTATCGGATTGACAATCACAAAAAAAACTGGATCGTGTAAGTATCGGATTGACAATCACAAAAAACACTGGATCAAAGTAATTGACAATCACAAAAACACTGGATCAAGTAAGTATCGGATTGACAATCACAAAAAAACTGGATCGTGTAAGTATCGGATTGACAATCACAAAAACACTGGATCAAGTAAGTATCGGATTGACAATCAAAAAACACTGGATCAAGTAAGTATCAAAAACACTGGATCAAGTAAGTATCGATTGACAATCACAAAAAAACTGGATCGTGTAAGTATCGGATTGACAATCACAAAAACAATCACTGGGATCAAGTAAGTTCGGATTGACAATCAAAAAAACACTGGATCAAGTAAGTATCGGATTGACAATCACAAAAAAAAAATCACAAAAAAAACTGGATCAAGTAAGTATCGGATTGACAATCACAAAAAAAACTGGATCAAGTAAGACACAAATCACAAAAACACTGGATCAAGTAAGTATCACAATCACAAAAAACACTGGATCAAGTAAGTATCGGATTGACAATCACAAAAACACTGGATCAAGTAAGTATCGGATTGACAATCACAAAAAACACTGGATCAAGTAAGTGAAAAACACTGGATCTATTGACAATCACAAAAAAAAACTGGATCGTGTAAGTATCGGACTGAAAACCAGAAAGAAAAAAAACAGGATCGTGTAAAAATTGGATTGACAACCACAAAGAAATAAGATCCTGTAAGAATCGGACTGACAACCGGGAAAAAAAAAAAAAACATGGATTGTGTAAAAATCGGATTGAAAATCACAAAAAACAGGATCAAGTCAGAATCGGATTGACAACCACAAAAAAAAAAAAAAAATCCTAAAAGTCTTTAAAAAAAAAAAAAAAGTGCTTACTTACAGCAACATTGCATTTAGGGTGTGTGTGGGGGGAGGAGGAGGACATCAGCAGTTGTTGTTGGGGTGGGGGTTAGGGGGGGGGAAGGGTCCCACATGAAGAAAGCAGAAAAATTTACAAAGTTCCAAAGAGTTTCAATGCAAACATTTTTTGCCATATTTTATTAAGGCTTTTTTTTTTCAGGCCAAAGTGAAATAATTAAGGGGGCGTCTTTTTTTTTTTTTTGCCCCAAGTTTGGTAGTGGTAATCTCAGTTCAGATTCAATTGGTAGGCAGTATCATCAGTTAAATTACAAATAAGGAAATTTGTGAGTGATCGACAAAATGTAGCAGTGGGTGGAGCCGACAACGGGGCGGGAGGAAAAAAAAAAAAAAAAAAAAAAAAGGTGATTTCTGGTTATGGACATTTCGACAGACTTCAATCTTGAGCGGAATTTTCTTTCTTTAAATTTAATTTTTTTCTCAAATTCAAATTACCTTTTTCAAATTTAAATTTCACTTTTCAAATTTAAACTTTTTTCTCAAATTCAAATTTTGTTTTTTCAAATTTAAATTTTCTTTTTCAAATCTAAATTTCATTTTAGATCTAGATTTTTTTTTTTTCTTCAAATTTTAATTTTCTTTTTTAAATTCAAATTTTTAATTGAAATTCACATTTTCTTTATTATATCTAAATTCTTTTTGATTGAAATTTTTTTTTTTTTAAATTCCAAAAAATTTTTTTAAAAGTACGAAAGACAATCAATTTGATACAATGTTGGGGGAGGTGGCAGGGGAGAGAAAAAATGGCAGTCATTTATTTCACGGAATTCCATTACCTTTTTAAACAAAAAAGCAAAAAAAAAAAATTTATCAGAAAACAATTTTAGAATTCATTTAATATCAATAAAATCTTCAAATTTTTTTTGTGTACAAACACTAAACAAATTTTTGTATCTTTTGAAAAGAATTTTTCCGGTTTTTGTTTCCAGCAAAGAAATTCAGACTGATTTGAAGAATTTTATTTTTCAAAATATTCATTTTTTTTTTTTTTTTTTTTTGTTAAATATCAAATTCGATTTGGAAGAAAGAAACACACAACGAAAGAAAAAGGGAAAAAAAAAAATCAAAGTTTTAAATTTCAATTCTTTAAATTTTTTTTTTTTTTTTTTTTTTTTTTTTTTTTTTTTAAATAGAAAATTAATTACCTCTTAAAACAGAAAAAAAAAAATGGGAAAAAAAAAGACAGAGCAGGGGAGCAGGAAGAGAAGAAAAAAAAAAGGGTGGAAGGAGAAAAAGACGGTTTGATATTTCAGGCATTCTATTCAAAACAAAGAAAATCAAAGTTTTTAATTTTTTTTTTTTTTTTTTTTTTTTAAATAGAAAATTAATTCTCTCTTAAAACAGAAAAAAAAAAAAAAAAAAAAAAAGAGGGAAAAATATATGGTCAAAAGTTGTTTGTTGGGTTTTACGGCATGCCAACACTTATTGGGTTATTTTATGTTGAAGAGATTTTGTTTTATTCATTCTTGAGAGGTACTTGATTTTTTAAATTCACTTTCTTCTAGACAGAGGGAAAAAAAGATGGAAGGGGAATAAGATTTATTTTCAGGTGTTTTATTCAAAATAAAGAACAAAGACGGAGGGGGGAAAAATATTTAAGTAATAAAAGACTTTTTTTTTAAATTAAAAAAATAAAAAACTTTTTTAGAAAATATATAAAAAAAAAAAATATTTAAAAAATGTTTGAAAATTTCAATATTCAATATGCTCTATTCAAAATCTAAATTTCAATATTTAATATTCTCTATTCAAAATCTAAATTTCAATATTTAATATTCTCTATTCAAAATCTAAATTTCAATATTTAATATTCTCTATTCAAAATCTAAATTTCAATATGCTCTATTCAAATCTAAATCAAAATTTCAATATTCTCTATTTAAAATCTATAAACTAGTCCTGAAAGTTGAGTGTATATCATTCTGTTTTTCAATCTTAAGTGTTTAATTCTTCCATAAAATTTCTTATTGTTCTAGAATATTAATCTCAATCTGGTCAAAGATTATTAAGGGGGAGGGGGGTGAGATACAACCCCCACATATACACCCAATTAATCTTGTTTTTATTTTCGATTTACATTTAAAGAATTGATTTATAAGGCAAGGGAATTAGTCACCTGAAGATGGACAGAAAACAAACCAGATGAAATATACTTACAGTATTGGACAAAAAAAAAAATACAAAGTGAAAAAACTAAACCATTTTTTATTATCGCCAAAAATTCTAATGAAATTTCAATGGCTTAAAACACACATAGGAAGTGATTATTTTCTTTTGAAAACTGCTTACATGCCATTGGCAAAGAACTAATCCCCAATTTTTTTTGGGGGGTTAGAAAATTATGACTTTTCAAGACTAAGGGAACTTTGACTACAATAATCATGGAAAATAATATATCTATATAATATATAATATATCTATATATAGTCTCCGTTACAGTACCTCCAAATCAGGACTTTTTAGATCATACGTATATCTTTGGGGAACAGTTAGCATATATATATCTCCATCAGTAATTGATGGATAACGGATATATTTCCTAAACTTATAATGTCATAATTTTTGTGTTTTATATATATATATATTATATATATAATATAATGGAGATTGTGTGTTTTTCTGTCTGTAACCGAAACTATATTCCTACTCAAGTCACAATTCTTTTAGTTATTGACATCACATTCTCCATGATTTTATTTTTATCTAAACCTCAATTATTAATAAAATTGTCTTCCTTTATTAATACTGTTAACTATGTCTACATACTGACAACATGCAATTATATTTATATATACAACAAAATAGCGGCTTACAGTGAGAACGGGAAGGCTAATTTGCATATTAATATTAAAAAATCGAATTTAATAAATATGTGCTTAGTATTATTGATTTCTAACTATTTGGTTTTATTCTAATGAATATAAGCAAAAATCTCTTCAATGAATCTTAAATGAAATCCATTAACAAGATAAAATAACTGTAATTTTATTCTTTACTTCCTCTTATAACTAAATACTTAAATTAGAAAAAATAACAATGAAAGACGAGAGTGATGGAAGAGTAAGTTTCAGTTGTTCCATTTTTTATTATACTCCCTCTGTTTCAAATCTTTTATTATACTCCCTCTGTTTCAAATCTTTTTATCTGTATTCTTATTTAGTTTTATTAGTCTTTCTAATTTAATACAATATTTTATTACATTAAAACTTAAATACTTGCACCCGGAGGGTGCATATATTTGCTAGTAATATATAATATATCTATATATAGTCTCCGTTACAGTACCTCCAAATCAGGACTTTTTAGATCATACGTATATCTTTGGGGAACAGTTAGCATATATATATCTCCATCAGTAATGGATGTATAACAGATATATTTCCTAAACTTATGTCATAATTTTTGTGTTTTATATATATATATATATATATATATATATAATATTTAATATACCAAGCGTGTTGGTAGATCCTTGCGGAGAGAAAAAACCCGGCAGAGAGTTTGATTGTAAAAATATACTACCAAACATCAACCAGGAAGAAAAAAATTTTTGAAAAAAAGAAAAGACCAAGATATTCGTACCAACAAAAAATAATCTATTGGTATAGTATTTGGCCAAAAGAAAAAACAATTTATATGCATATATATGTATATAAGATATATATATATTCATATAACCGCTAGGAGAAGCTAATTTGTAAAAAGTGCTCGATACCAAGTAGTGCTTGTTTAAGCATACGTTGTGTTGCTTCCTTGGGTATAAATAACCCCGTTCGAATTAAGGGATGCATCCCGACCGTTTTAAACGTGTGCCTTTCTGATTGCTCGCCATATAATGGAGGTAATGGCAGCAGTGGAAATTAACCTCCTTGTCCTCAGGGGTTTGGTAGCAACAGGGAAAAGGTATATTGGCATATGTACCAGCAACGGGAGTCATGCCAATTCCCTAATTCATTTGCTGCTTCTCCCATGATGGGTTTCGGGATGTCGAGGTTTAAAGAATAAACCCCGTCTCCTAGATTTAGTCGTATCGATGGATCGTTTAACTACGGCAAAGAGATGGACAATCGTTGGCGTGCTGGGTTCCATTTGGTTGAGGGATGAGAATGACGACGGGGTGCTTACACTTAATTGTTTCAAATCTGCTTGATTCTAAATAATATATAAATAATAATAATAATAAAAAAATAAATAAATAAATAAATAATAAATAAAAATCAGTTAATATAGAAATTAAATATTTTTTAATTAAACAATAAACTAATGCGTTCTGTGTTTTTATTGGTCAGTATGATTTGATAATTTAAATGATTAATGTGGTTAGTAGTATTTATTGGTCTTGCTCCTTTTTCTTCTTCAGTCAGATTTTAGCCCTGAAGAGCTTTATGCGAAACTAACAGTAGGTTCGTCTGACTCAGTAGATATCCTTATTATATATATATATATATATATATATATTATATATATAATGTTAACAGCCCAGCGTTCTGATATTGTCATCTGGTCTGTTAATAAATAAAATATTTTCATCATTGAATTAACAGTCCCTTTTGAGGAAAATCTTGACTACCCACATCAGCGTAAGTTGGAAAAATATGAGGATCTACGAGAACAATATGTCAGAAATGGATGGATAATGGATGTATTTCCTATCAAAATGCCGAGATTTTATTAACTGAACCATGGCATTTTTGTCTAAACTTGGTTGGTTGATGGTTGGGTTTTACGGCATGTCAACCCCTTGAGTTATTTTATGCCAAATACTTCTATTGGTAAAAAAAATGTTTAATGCTAACAAAGTTTTGAAAATTTCATTTTTAATGGATAATACAATTTTGTTTATAAACTCATGTTTTCTATTTAACCCATAGATGGGACTGTCTAAACTTGGACTTTCTCCACCAGACAAGAGGAAATACATCAAAAAGATCCAGGATAAAGCTCTAACCGCATCAGTGTTGATATGGCAATACCACAGTGTGATAACAAACCAACAAAGTCTGGTGGTATTGTGAGATACTGCTGGGGCGCTCTGGTTAGTGGTAATGATGCTTCAGCCCTGAAACCATGCCTGAACCCAGAGTCATCATCTGATGATGTCTTTGTTGGATGGAATACTGCTGTTTCAATATTTTCATATTAGGACATTTCTATCATACAACTTTTTATTAGTCATGTAATTCTTCATGTGTTGTATGAAGTTGTTAGTATACAGACAGTGAAAAAAATGATCTTTTTTTACTATGACAATTGTTTGAAGAAAATAATCACTTCCTATGTGTGTCTAAGCCATTGAAGTTTCATTAAAATTTGAGACAATAATAAAAATTAGTTTAGTTTTTTTTTTCGACATTTTTCTTTTGTTCAATATTGTATTTACTTAGTTTTGCTATAGTCTGGTACAAGGCCACAAATATGGGGCACTCAGTGAGAATCAAACTCACTAGAAATGGTTGAGGCATCCTAAACTGGCTGAAATATCCAAATAAAAAATAATTTGTAGAATAAAGATGGAGACTCGTATTGCAAATTTCCGTTAAAATGAGTCGAGGAGATAATTGCCTCAGGCAGGCACCACTGGTTTTGGGGGTTTTTTTTTTTTGATACATTCAACTCACCAAAGACAGGAGACAGTTTTAAAACATCCAATTTTATTGCTTTTTGTTGGGGGGGGGGCATCATTTGCCCTTTGAACTGCAATTAATAAAACATTTGAAAAATTTGGAGGTACAAGTCAGTAATCACCACAACTCCAGAGATACTGATAGGTATGTTCAATATCTATCTATCTCGGTCTGTTCGTATCTATCTATCTATCTCGGTTCGTTCGTATCAATCTATCTATCTCGGTTCGTTCGTATCAATCTATCTATCTCGTTCGTTCGTATCAATCTATCTATCTCGGTTCGTTCGTATCTATCTATCTATCTCGGTCTGTTCATATCTATCTATCTATCTATCTATCTCTGTTCATATCTATCTATCTATCTCGGTCTTTTTGTATCTATCTATCTCGGTCTATCTATCTATCTATCTATCTATCTCGTCTATCTATCTCGGTCTTTTTGTATCTATCTATCTATCTATCTCGGTCTGTTTGTATCTATCTATCTATTTCGGTTCATTCCTATCTATCTATCTATTTCGGTTCATTCCTATCTATCTATCTCGGTCTGTTCGTAGCCTCAATAATCTTGAGAAAATCCAACTATTCTCTCTCCAGGTATGGGTAAATAGTAGGGCAGACTAGACTCCTTTTTAACTACTTAAGAAATTGATTTTGTGTCATATCCTAATTGTGGACTTGGCAACCTGGGTTCCAATCTTGGAAGAGGCGGTTTGTATTTCACATAGCCTTAATAACCTTGAGAAAGTTATGAATCCAACTATTCTCCCTCCAGCTATGGGTAAATAGTAGGGCGGACAATGCTACTATTTAACCATGACTAGGCAACTGATCAAGGAGAAGGAAAACTCTGAATTCAAATTTGTGAAACTCCACTTGTACGGGTTAGGCACAAGGCCCTATTAATGTGGGACCACCCACAAACTGAAGCTCATGGGTGGTGGGTGAAAATTTGTGTTGATCCCATCGGCATTCCCCCACAAGGGGGGCGTCTCAGGCACTGCGCAATAAACCTTTAAATCGAGGGGGCAGGTGTTGCCTGGGGGGATGGCCCCCTGGGATCAATGCTATTAACTTGTAAAGATCCAGGGTCGAAGCCACTGGACCCCCACCACGAGGGGCAAACATGCTCAACATCTTAGTCTATATTTTCCATTTTACGAGGTATCAAGGACTTCAACGCCGTCTTCACTAAAAGACTATTTTCATATTAGGACATTTCTATCATACAACTTTTTATTAGTCATGTAATTCTTCATGTGTTCATTCTTCTAAGTTTCCTCAGGCAATAAAATTGTTCTTGTTAATTCATCATGAATTGTTTTTGCATATCTACACGAGGATATATCATACTATACACAGGATTACACTACAAAGTGTCTGGGTTTGTTCTATCTTATAACTGGTCCTCCAGTCTGACTGAATTTTTAACAACTCAGAGGATCTTTATATAGATAAAATTGTAGCTATTTTGTAATTATCAGTAAGTGTTGGCTGGTGGCATTGCCCCTTCCAGCTGGGAAAATTTGGCTCGGGACCGCCTTCAATAGCGACAGACTCTCCGTAGAGGATTGCTCAAGTCAGAAGTCACTCTGACACAACACCATGAAGCTAAGAGGTCTAGAAGAAAGCAGCGGCAACAAAGCACCGGCACATCAACATCTTCAGGGACAGCCTTTAAATGCGACATCTGTGGTCGGGAATGTTTTTCAAACAGACTTCACAGTCACAGGAGGCGCTGTAACTTCAGGGGCACAAAAACTTTATTATAGTCTTCCGAGACAGAAATGCCAATACAATTTCCAGCATTTTTATATAATTTGTAATGTTTATCTAAGTTCAACTATGGATGACAAAACGGGCCGAATTCTCTCCCTTTCTAAAAATGTTTCAGTGATAAATACGTCAATTGTGACAGAGAAAAGTCTTTTTGGCTACACTTCCAAGAGAAAATATTTTTTAAGATATTGGGGGGCAAAAATACAAAGACAACCTTGAGTTATTGAAACAATAACTTGTCTACTACAATTTCTTTTTCTTTTAAACCTTCTTGTGGTAGAAATGTTAGGTTGAGTAGAGCAGCTGGTGTGTTTAATTAGGCTTCCAAGAGAAAAATAAGACTGCACTTTATAATCTAAGGTCTATGCTGTTGTTCATTATTGTTGTAGATTTATAAGTTGTCGAGGCGGCCTAATGTCGGTATCAGCCAGACAGCGAGGGAGTCTATCCCCTTTTTACTAGCACTAGACTAAGGAGATTATTTTAGCGTCTGAGGTGGAGCGCCACCTTTTACCATCAGCTCCTCATTTTACCACACAGATTCCCTGTGCTACCCATACGCTGAGTTGGCGAGGGCCGGTATCGAACACTAATTTTGAGAAAATGAAAAAAAAAAAAAAAAAAGCAAACATTTTTTTTAATAATAATAATAATAATAATAATAATAATTTAGACCATCAAGACTACTGCATTGTTGCAATCGGCTAGAATACTCAGAAGAGACCTGAGGAGACTTGTTGTCACTCAGCCTCTGATGTGAAAAACTAAAAAGGAGTGAAAATAATGAAAATAATAATAATAATAATAAAATCTAGAATTATCAAGAATATTGGTTAAGAATTTTATAATTAAGACATTTTTGGTGAATTCTTGGATCGAGAAGAATATCCAACAGGATTAGCACTTAGAGAAAAACAAAAAGGTACTCTCATTTACTAAGCTTAGCTAAATTGGAGCTTAGAGTCTAGTCATCTTGAAGTTACCAGTTACTCATTAGATCAAAGTTAAGCAACAAGAAACTTGGTTAGGATTTAGATGGGTAACCATCAGCTAGCCTAATTCATTGACCATTACATCCTACAAGGTGCCCTCATTTACTAAGCTTAGTTGAATTGGAGCTTAGAGTCTAGTCATCTTGAAGTTACCAGTTACTCATTAGATCAAAGTTAAGCAACAAGAAACTTGGTTAAGATTTAGATGGGTAACCATCAGCTAGCCTAATTCATTGACCATTACATCCTACAAGGTGCCTCATTTACTAAGCTTAGCTGAATTGGAGCTTAGAGTCTAGTCATCTTGAAGTTACCAGTTACTCATTAGATCAAAGTTAAGCAACAAGAAACTTGGTTAGGATTTAGATGGGTAACCATCAGCTAGCCTAATTTGTTGACCATTACATCCTACAAGGTGCCTCATTTACTAAGCTTAGTTGAATTGGAGCTTAGAGTCTAGTCATCTTGAAGTTACCGGTTACTCCTTAGATCAAAGTTAAGCAACAAGGAGCTTGTTTAGGATTTAGATGGGTAACCATTTATTAACCTAACTCATTTGACCATTACATTCTATAAGGTGCCCTTGTTTATTAAGCTTAGCTTGAATGAGGTACATGGCAAAAAAAGAAAGAAGAATACATCGGACCAAGTAACCAATAAGCACCCCAAATTATCAACTTAATGAAAGGTTCATATTTTGACTCATCACCGGGTGCTTATTGGTTACTTGGTCCAATACATTCAAGTAATCTGGAAAGCGCTGATCCCTGCTTAGATAAAAGTTAAGCAACAAGAAGCTTGGTTAGGATTTAGATGGGTAACTATTTACTAGCCTTGCTTCTTGACCATCACACAAGGTGCCCTCATTTACTAGTCAAGTAATCTTGAAGTTAAGCAACAAGGATTTTGGTCAGTACTTAGATGGGTAACCAATTACTAGCCTTGCTCGTTGACCATCATACAAGGTGCCCTCATTTACTAAACATAGCTTAATTGCAGCTTAGATTTAGCTTAGGGTCAAGTAATCTTGAAGTTAAGCAACAAGGAGTTTGGTCAGTACTTAGATGGGTAACTGTTTGCTAGCTTAGTTTTTTGACCATAATACAAGGTGCCTTAATTTACTAAGCTGAGCTTTGAGTCAAGCAATCTTGAAGGCACCAGTTATTGCTTAGATTAAAGTTAAGCAACAAGGAGCTTGGTCAGTACTTAGATGGGTAACCATTTAGCAATAACAGAAACTGTAACTGGCAACCTGTGTGCCAGATGAAGCAAGACTTCTTTGAATTCTAAGAAGAGCTTAAGTTTGGCACAAGGTCACATGTGGGTCACCTAGTGAGAGAGAGAGGTAAGATATTGTGATGAAGGGGGAGGGGGGTGATAATGGGGGAATGTGTCACAATTCTTTCTTCTTTCTTGGAAAGATAACTGAATCCCTTTGAATAATTTTGGACAAAAGAACCGAAAAGGAATCGTCTTAGACAAGTTTCTCTGGAGATCCTTAGATTTTAGAAATTGTGAAGGACGAGTTGAATTAGATGATGATGAAAAATGGGGGTTGGGGTGAGGGGTGTAAGAAAAAAAAAAAAAACAAAAAAAAAACAACCCTCCCCGATTACAAATTGATTGATTTCTGTACAGATGGATTTTAATCAGCAAAAATAAAAAATAAAAAAAAATAAAAAAAATAAAAAATGGTAAATTGTAAAAACCCCCCACCCTGCAAAAATTTTAAAATTTTAAAATAAATAAAAATACTTCCTTGGCCTTAAAAAAAAAAAAAATTGAAAAAAAAAAAAAAAAAATTATATAAAAATTCGTTTTTAATAAATATTCTTTTTCTTTACTTTTTTTTAATAATATTTTGATTTTTTTCGATATGAAAAAAAAAAAAAAAAAAAAAAAAAAAAAAAGGGGGGCCGTTAAAATTTCATTTTTTGGGATAAATTTTTTTAGAAAATAAAAAATCTTTCTTTTTGTTTTTTTTTAAACTTTTTTTTTTCCAAACAAAAAAAAAAAAAAAAAGAGAAACAATAGGTCAAAGGGCAATTCAATTTTTAAGGCAGATAAAAAAAAAAATTATATTAGCTTTGCTTTTTTTTTTTTTTTTTAGTTTTTTTTGGGGGCGGGGGTCGTTTGAAAAAAAAAAAAGGAGGGGGAGCGTTTACCACGTGTTCTTTCTTCCAAATTACAGACTAAAAGGTTTGGAAAAATTCCGAAACCATTTCAAATTACTTGAATATCACCCAAAAAAACCTTGATGGAAGGGGGGGGGGTGAGAAAATATCACTTTTCTGCAAAAAGTCCTGAGAGATTTACTTTTATAAAAACGAAATTCGTTCGTTTGTTCGTAAAATGACGACGTCTTTAGTAAGCCGACAAGATTTTCTTAAGATCTCTGTGAATTTCATTGAAATGGGGTCTAGATTCCGGCTCATAGGTCCAACAACGCAACATCAGTTCGTAGATCTCTTCGGGGGTTCCTGGAGGAGCTGGCATACGGTAACCTGATAGAAATCAAGGGAAAAGAAAAAAAAAATTAATTTTTTGTCTCAATTTTGCACAACAGTCAAATTATTCAAAATGATCAGATAATCTTTAAGCAAATAGTTTGTAGCTAAATATTTGTTTGGTTTTATAAACTGGTAGAAATAAGTTTTATTTACTTTACTAGCAAATATATGCACCCTCTGCCGGGTGCAAGTATTTAAGTTTTAATGTAATAAAATATTATATTCAATTAGAAAGGTTAACGAAACTAAATAAGAACACAGATAAAAGTTTTAAGTGAGGATGGTCGGTGAGAGCAGGGGTTGGGATGTGTGGAGGTCGGCCGCCTTGTGATGTATCTTCGCTTGCGAGCCCTTGTTTGGTGTACATTCGACTTGACGCCTGGACCTCTGAGAGTTGTCGGCTTTTCAAAGCTGTTTATTTATAGAAAGCCGCGACCCAAAATCGGATCAATTGAAGTGATTTTCATTTCACCCGGGAATCGCTTTCATCGGATGAAAATGCGAATTTTATTTACAATTTTTATTTTCTTTAATGTCAGGAATTGATTATCAAAGCGGAACTCCCGATCGGAGCCCATGCGCAGATATGTGTTAAAATGGTCATTCTGTTTTAGGCTACGATGGAGTAAACTTCCGATTTGGCATCTGCCACTTGCGTTTGTTTTGTTGGCGAGTGTATGTATCTTTTATTATTGCGGTGTGTGTGCGAATTGAAATGCTGAATTAGTGAATCGGGAGATATCTATATTTCTGTATATAATAACTTTGATAAACTTACCATTATCAATTCTCTCTTTGGCTTGTGGGTTCGTCATCCCTTGATAAGGGGTCGTACCAGCAGAAAAGACTTCCCACATGAGTACTCCAAAACTCCAGACATCACACAGAGAAGTATATTTGCCTGAAATTAAAATAATCAGAAATTTTTTAAAACAATTAAAAAAAATTTTAAAAAAACAAGAAATTTAATACATACAAAATAAATAGAAACAAAGTTTTAACACATTTGGCCACAAATTTAATGGCCAGAGTGCACTTTTGACCATTTGGCCACAAATTTAATGGCTGGAATTCATTTTTAACTATTTGGCCACTAATTTAATGGCCAGAGTGCACTTTTGACCATTTGGCCACTAATTTAATGGCTGGAATTCACTTTTGACCATAAATTTAATGGCCAGGGTGCACTTTTAACTATTTGGCCACTAATTTAATGGCCGGAATGCACTTTTGACCATTTGGCCACTAATTTAATGGCCAGAGTGAACTTTTGACTATTTGGCCACTAATTTAATGGCTGGAATTCATTTTTGACCATTTGGCCACAAATTTAATTACATACATACAGATGTGTGTATTACAACAGTTAAAATCCCCTTCGCATTCTGTGGGTGACGATGGCAGAGCAGTTAAGGTGTCCGACTGCTGCTGAATCGATCGGGTTTCTATCCCGGCTGTAGGTAGCTCACAAAATGTCTAGCCACACTGAAGAGACTTGATAAGGCAAATCACATGTCTGTGGATGACTATATATATATATATATATGTGAAGAGAAAAATGGAAGTGAATCCAACAGTATGTAATATTGTGAAAAATTGAAAAAACACATTGAAAAAACAAGTTTATAAAACGAGTGATGTTTATTTCGCCAATGCTGCAGTGTTTCGATCTGTTTCAATAGATCATCAGGGCTTTCGTTAATTTGAGGAAAAATAAAGCCCTGATGAAGATCTATTGAAACACTGCAGCGTTGGTGAAATAAACATCACTCGTTTTTATGAACTTGTGATTTTTCAATTTTTCACTATATTACATATACATATATATATATATGTTTGTAAGGGAAAAAAAGCCAAATAAAAAAACAAAAAAAAAAACAAACCATAATTCAAGGCTTCAGGGGCCGTCCATTTGATAGGAATTTGTTTCATTCCATCGGACACGACATACATCTCTTCTTCACGGGACATTCCAAAGTCGGAGATTTTAATGATGTTATTTTCACTGACCAAACAATTCCGTGCAGCCAAATCTCTGGGGAAAAAAGAAACATGGAGGACAAACATTACAGGAGGAAAATAAGATAAAATTACAGATTTATGTTTCTGGATGTATAGTGAGGGATCATTTTGGTATTATAATCAAGTTGTAAATTGATCCCCCATTTCTTGACCACCTTAGATATCATTCATTTTCATAATCTTATTATAATGGAGATTGTGTGTTTTTCTGTCTGTAACCGAAACTATATTCCTACTCAAGTCACAATTCTCTTAGTTATTGACATCACATTCTCCATTATTTTATTTTTATCTAAACCTCAATTATTAATAAAATTGTCTTACATTATTAATACTGTTAACTAGGTCTACATACTGACAACATGCAATTGTATTTATATATATAACAAAATAGCGGTTTACAGTGTGAACGGGAAGGCTAATTTGCATATTAATATTAAAAAATCGAATTTAATAAATATGTGTTCAGTATTATTGATTTCTAACTGTTTGGTTTTATTTTAATGAATATAAGCAAAAATCTCTTCAATGAATCTTAAATGAAATCCATTAACAAGATAAAATAACTGTCATTTTATTCTTTACTTCCTCTTTTAACTAAATACTTAAATTCGAAAAAACAACAATGAAAGACAAGAGTGATGGAAGAGTAAGTTTCAGTTGTTCCATTTTTTATTATACTCCCTCTGTTTCAAATCTTTTATTATACTCCCTCTGTTTCAAATCTTTTATTATACTCCCTCTGTTTCAAATCTTTTTATCTGTATTCTTATTTAGTTTCATTAGCCTTTCTAATTTAATACAATATTTTATTATATTAAAACTTAAATACTTGCACCCGGAGGGTGCATATATTTGCTAGTAATATCTATTTTAAGACTTTATGTAAGATCTAAAAAAAAATTATAATGGTGTCTTGAAAATATAGTTCTGATTACAATCAAACATTTAGAAATTAATGAATTATGACAATAGATAACCCATAAGTAGTTGATGTGCCATTAAACAAATAATCTAAACCATATATTTCAACTGCTTTTAGCCATTTGTGTTTCTGGATGTAAAGTGAGGGATCATTTTGGTATCATAACCAAGTAGTAAACTGATCCCCCATTTCTTAGATTCCATTCATTTTTATAATCAAGTTTATTTTAAGACTATCTATATATATTAGTAAATATAATTGGTTATGATTATAATATAACTTTTAGAATTAAATAACCCATGAGGAGTTGATATGCCATTAAACAAATCAATCAACTATTTTTAGCCATTTTTATTTCTGGGTGTGAAGTGAGGGATCACTATTGTATAACAGTGAAATTATAAACTGATCCACCATTTCTTACCCTCATTAGATTTTTCATTTTTATAATCAAATCTATTTTAAGACTTTATGTATGATTTAAAAAAAATGATTGCAATGGAACATTGAAAAATGATTTTTTTTATGTAAAGTGAGGGATCATTTTTGGTATTATAATTATGTTGTAAACTGATCCCCCATTTCTTAGATTTGATTATAAAAATGAATGGAATCTATTTTAAGACTGTTTATGTATGATTTTAAAAAAAATGATTGAAATGGAACATTGAAAAATGATTTTTTTTATGTAAAGTGAGGGATCATTTTGGTATTATAATTATGTTGTAAACTGATCCCCCTTTCTTAGATTTGATTATAAAAAATGAATGGAATCTATTTTAAGACTGTTTATGTATGATTTAAAAAAAAATGATTGAAATGGAACATTTGAAAAATGATTTTTTAATGTAAAGTGAGGGATCATTTTGGTATTATAATTATGTTGTAAACTGATCCCCCATTTTCTTAGATTTGATTATAAAAAATGAATGGAATCTATTTTAAGACTGTTTATGTATGATTTAAAAAAAATGATTGAAATGGAACATTGAAAAATGATTTTTTAATGTAAAGTGAGGGATCATTTTGGTATTATAATTATGTTGTAAACTGATCCCCCATTTCTTAGATTTGATTATAAAAATGAATGGAATCTATTTTAAGACTGTTTATGTATGATTTAAAAAAAAAATGATTGAAATGGAAACATTGAAAAATGATTTTTTAATGTAAAGTGAGGATCATTTTGGTATTTATAATTATGTTGTAAACTGATCCCCCATTTCTTAGATTTGATTATAAAAATGGAATGGAATCTATTTTAAGACTGTTTATGTATGATTTAAAAAAAAAATGATTGAAATGGAACATTGAAAAATGATTTTTTTATGTAAAGTGAGGGATCATTTTGTATTATAATTATGTTGTAAACTGATCCCCATTTCTTAGATTTGATTATAAAAATGAATGGAATCTATTTTAAGACTGTTATGTATGATTTTAAAAAAAAATGATTGAAATGGAACATTGAAAAATGATTTTTTTTTATGTAAAGTGAGGGATCATTTTTGTATTATAATTATGTTGTAAACTGATCCCCCATTTCTTAGATTCCATTCATTTTTATAATCAAGTCTATTTCATACATCTGCCCTGTCGGCTGGGGCGTTAGAATGCACTGACTGCAACTCTGCAGAGGGGTAAGACACCCCCAAATGGGGCCACCTGTTGGTCGTGGGTGGCAACCCGTGGTGCTTAAGGATAGAAGCCAAGTGGATGAACAGTCCACGACATGCAATACTCCACTTTGGCCCTATCTTGGGCTAGACGGGCGGTCGGAGAGGCCCCTCCGATCAGTCGGCTGGTCACGTCAAGCCCTAGCACCTATATGATTATCCCAACCCTATTGCCCTTATGGCAAACCCCCAACCCTTTTTATCATATGGATACTAGAAGGTGGTGGCTGTGGGTCTACATGTCCTGGGAATGACAAACTATCTGATGGTAAGGTTCCAGTCTCGGAGGTTTGGTGAATGTGGAGCATTAAAAATATTGGGCTTATAGTGTATAGTAAAATATTCCCCATAACCTAAAGACAAAAATATTAGGCTTATAGTGTATAGTAAAATATTCCCTATAACCTAAAGACAAAAAATATTGGGCTTATAGCATACAGTAAAATATTGGCTTATAGCGTATAGTAAAATATTCCCTATAACCTAAAGACAAAAAATATTGGGCTTATAGCATACAGTAAAATATTGGGCTTATAGCATACAGTAAAATATTGGGCTTATAGCATACAGTAAAATTGGGCTTATAGCGTATAGTAAAAATATTGGCTTATAGCGTACAGTAAAATATTGGGCTTATAGCGTACAGTAAAATATTGGGCTTATAGCATATAGTAAAATATTGGGCTTATAGTGTATAGTAAAATATTTACCTGTGGATGCAATTTTTCTCCTCCAAGAAATTCATTCCACTTGCGGCATTTTCGCACATAAGAACGAGTTGTTGTCTGGTTTGTTGTCTGCCATTCTTTCTCAAAAATAATAATAAAGATCCTCCTGAAACAAAAAAAAAATTAAAATAAAATTAATACAAATAATCATTTTATATGTGTTCTTATTTAATTTTGTTAGTCTTTCTAATATCATCATCATCAAAAAGTTGCACTGACGGCATGGATTCCCTAAATACCTCTGTCCATCCGTCAGTATTGGCCACTTGGAAAGTTCTCTAGACAGCATCCAGTGTCAGCACAGAGCTGGTGAATGTAAGATTTTGCTGTTCAGCCAATGCTGGTGTGTCCATGTATAAAGTCCCACCAGAAAAGTCCTTTTTTGGAACGAAGGAACATTTTCAGAAAAAAAAAAAACCCAAAAAAAAAGACACTTGAAATAAATTTG
Source organism: Doryteuthis pealeii (assembly GCA_023376005.1). Taxonomy (NCBI): domain Eukaryota; kingdom Metazoa; phylum Mollusca; class Cephalopoda; order Myopsida; family Loliginidae; genus Doryteuthis; species Doryteuthis pealeii. Next base: position 50,244 of record JALAJA010000151.1, on the reverse strand, counting down.
GATTATTTGGATTTTTCATACTGTTGTTTTCATCTTAAATGTTATATGTACAATATTTTGGCCGATGTACTCTCCAGTCTTCTTCAAGTGTTTCTAGTCATACTTGGGAGCCTTCATGTTGAAATTTGATTCAGTTCAAAGTTCCATGAACGCTCAAGAGGTCAACAAGAAACACCTGAAGAAGGCCAGAGGTCACATCAGCCGAAACGTTGTGTATATCTTATTATAATGGAGATTGTGTGTTTTTCTGTCTGTAACCGAAACTATATTACTACTCAAGTCACAATTCCCTTAATTATTTACGTCAAATACACCATGATTTCATTCTTTTAAACCTTCAGTTATTAATAAAATTGTTTTACATTATTAATACTGTTGACCATATCTACGTACTAATAACATGCAATTGTATTTATATATACAACAAAATAGCGATTTACAGTTTGAACGAGAAGGCTAATTTGCATATTGATATTTAAAATTTTATTTTTAATAAATATGTGCTTGGTATTATTGATTTCTAATTGTTTGGTTTTATCTTAAGAAAATTAAACAAAAATCTCGTGGATAAATCTTAAAAGAAATTTATTTTACAAGAAGAATAACTGTAATATTATCCTTTACTTCCTATTTTAACTAAATAGTTAAATTGGGAAAATTTACCAATGAAAGAGGGGAGTAATGGAAAATGATGGAATAGTTAGTTTCAAAGTTGTTCTATTTTTCGATTATACCCCCTCTGTTGCAGATCTTTTTATCTGCATTCTTAGTCAGTTTCATTAGCCTTTCTAATTTAATATGATATTTTATTATATCAAAACTTAAATACTTGCACCCGGAGGGTGCATATATTTGCTAGTAACAATAAAGATGAGGACAACAGTAAAAAAAAATCTAAATAATACAATTTATCAATACTCATCTCAAAATTAACAAGAAACACCTGAAGAAGGCTAGGTCACATCGGCCGAAATGTTGTGTAGATAGCAATAAAGATGAGGACAACAGTCCAAAAAATCTAAATAATACAAATTATCAATCCTCATCTCAAAAATTCAAACATTTACCCAACCCATTCAACACAGGTAAGTAAAGTAAGTAAAGTCATCGGAGTGACCTATAAATCGATATCAGCCAATCAGCAAGGAAGTCTATCCCCTTTTAACTATCACTAGACAAAGGCATCTGAAGTGGAGCGCTACACCTACCATCAGTTCCTTAAGATAGGAATGAAAATCATTTTATACATCAACTGTAACTTACCCGCTACATATTCCATGACGATCATAACAGGTTTTCTTTGGGCGGCAATTCCAATAAATTTGACAATGTTGGGATGGTCATACTGCTTTAAAATCCGCCCTTCCTGTAGAAAAGTTTTGCGCTGTTCTTCTGTCAAACTGTCTCGACAAGTTTTTACTGCTACTACCATATTCTTTGGTTGATACTTACCCTTGTATACTTCACCAAAATTACCCTGAAGAAAAAAAAAAAACATGGATAAAAATTTGGAGGTTTTAGTTGATAAAATACAAAACAATTGGACACATGGCCGAGGGGATAAAGGAGTTAGGTTAAGACAGTTCTAAGTGACAGTTATCTCTAGACTGCAGGTTCAATCCTGGCCAAGGGCAGCAGTAACATAGAATAATAATTAACACAGCTTAACACCTGTACCCCAGTTGTATAAATGCTAAACAAACCACTGTTTTTTAAAAACTTAACATTTTGACAATCTCGTCTGATGATTGCAGTAAGCATGAAACTAAGAGCAACGAGATATTAAATCCATAATATCTAATATCTGATTGTAAACATTTTGCAATAGATGGTTGAGATGTCGCTTTTGTTTTTGAAAGTCATGAACTCAGTTTTATCAGAGTTCACGTACAGGCCGACATTTCGTGCTGCCTTTTCTAGGCAATTAACACAGCTTAACACCTCTACCCCAGTTATGGTTAGCGGAATGAGAACAGGATACCCCCATGGACTGAATAAAGGGTTAGGTTCAAAGTTCCGTGATGGCTCCCGATTACAAAAAGAAGGTTCCCTAGTCCGAAAAGAAATACCTGAAAAAGGCCGGAGGGACATCGGCCAAAACGTTATACAGATACCAATGAAGATGAGGACAATAGTCTGAATAACACAGATAATACAAAGAAATCTAGTCTATTTTTTATGGCATATCAACTTCAGTGGGTCATTTTATGCTGATAAAGTTTTGAAATAAATCAATTCTTAATGGATAATACAATTTTTTTATAAATACATTTTTCTATTTAACCCATAGATGGGACCCTAACAGGTACTACCACTCCGGGTCAGAGTGGATCAGGGAGCAATTGTGATGAAGGGGTGCTCCACATTCCCCAAACCTCCAAAACTGGAACCTCACCATCAGATAGAGTTTAACGTCATTCCCAGGACATGTAGACCCTCAGTCACCGCCTTCTAGCACCCATATGATAAAAAGGGTTGTGGCTTGCCATAAGGGCAATAGGGCTGGGAAAATCATATAGGTGCTAGGGCTTGACGTGACCAGCCGATTGATCGGAGGGGGCCTCTCCGACCGCCCGTCTAGCCAAGATAGGGCCAAAGTGGAGTATTGCAAGTCATGAACTGCTCATCCACCTGGGCTCTATCCTTAAGCATCACGGGTCGCCACCCACGACCAACAGGTGGCCCCATTGGGGGAGTCTTACCCCTCTGCAGAGGTGCATTCTAATGCCCCAGCCAACAGGGCGGACTCCATCAGGTGAACAAGCTTCACGTTATATAAATGCTAAACAAGCCACAGTTTTTTTTAAAACTTAACATTTTGACAGTCTCATCTGATGATTGCAGTAAGCATGAAACTAATGGTAAGGAGACAAAAAATCCATAATATCTAATATTTGATTGTAAAACTGCAGTTTTTCCTATAAATAATTTGCTCTTTACATAAAGTATGATATTGTTTCAGTTTATTTTATATATATATATATGTAATATATCAAGAAAAATGAAAAAACACAGGTTTAAATGGGTTAAGTGGTGAGTTTATTGGCCGACGCTGCAGTGTTTCGATCTATTAAATAGATCATCTTCAGGGCATAAGATAAGAAATTATATATCACAGAATGAGGAGAAAAAGTGAGTGGTAATCCTTCTATTCAGTCTGTTTAAAATTTTTTCTGAAGTTTGAAAAAAGGAGACGGTTTTGAAATATGACATCAAATATTCTATTTTAAGGTGTGAGTATGTAGCGCTGTCAGTGTGTGTATTGAAGGAAACATTGTGCATTTTTTATATATATATATATTTATTTTTTATATATATATATATATATATATTTTTTTTTTTTTTGTTTTTTTTTTGAGAATATGTGCTTAATTAAAGTTGTACCTAATTTTGAAAAAAGTGGTCTTCCTGTCTATAGCTCTGCTGATGAGGCCTAATAGTGCGAAATGTACATACAGAGATTGATTTTTCTCGATTTGTTTAGCCTTACATTTTGAATAGGTATGCCCGCCTAATTCATTAATTATTAATTAATTAATTTTCAAAATTAGGTACGACTTCAATTAAGCACATATTCGCCCAAAAATAAATAATTTGCTAATTGCTCTGTTCACCTTGCCTCTTTGCTTAGTAAACCTTTTTACCCCAATACCAGAAAAGTCATACTTACATTGCCAATCTTCATTTCTAAAAGAATATCATCATTTTTCAATTCCCAAGGTTCTCGTAAAATAGGATTTTTCAAAATGGCTTGGGATTTATTAGTCACAGGTTGACCCTTCATTGTTTGGTGCTCAAGGAGATGCTGTATGGTGGGGAATACTGGACCCTCAAGACGCCAACCACCCTGAAAAAGAAAAGGCACAGATTTCATAGAAATAACAGACAGACGGGTGGGGGATACTTGAAAAAAGAAAAAAAAAATTCAAATGGAAAACCAAATCAATTTATTTAGAATTAAAAGATATTTAGCTCAAAATATTATATATATATATATCTCTTATTATAATGGAGATTGTGTGTTTTTCTGTCTGTAACCGAAACTATATTACTACTCAAGTCACAATTCCCTTAATTATTTACGTCAAATTCTCCATAATTTCATTCTTTTAAGTCTTCAGTTATTAATAAAAATTGTACTACATTATTAATACTGTTGACCATATCTACGTACTAATAACATGCAATTGTATTTATATATACAACAAAAAGCGGTTTACAGTTTGAACGAGAAGGCTAATTTGCATATTGATATTTAAGATTTGATTTTAATAAATATGTGCTTGGTATTATTGATTTCTAATTGTTTGGTTTTATCTTAAGAAATATAAACAAAAATCTCGTGGATAAATCTTAAAAGAAATTTATTTACAAGAAATAACTGTAATATTATCCTTTACTTCCTATTTTAACTAAATAATTAAATTAGGAAAATTTACCAATGAAAGAGGGGAGTAATGGAAAATGATGGAATAGTTAGTTTCAAAGTTGTTCTATTTTTCGATTATACCCCCTCTGTTGCAGATCTTTTTATCTGCATTCTTAGTCAGTTTCATTAGCCTTTCTAATTTAATATGATATTTTATTATATCAAAACTTAAATACTTGCACCCGGAGGGTGCATATATTTGCTAGTATATATATATATATATATATATATAGTTAAACTTTAATAGCAATATAATATATATATATATATATATAAAACGTTGAAAAAAATGAATAAAGGAAAGAAAGTATAGAATGGATAAAATAGGATATTTTAATCAATTTGACTTACACATGTTTCGGTCAGAAGTTTATCCATGTGTACATTATTCAAACTATTATTACTTTTAAATGACCAAATGAAATGAAATAATAATAATAGAAAAAAAATGTAGAAATGTTCCGCACACAAAGAAAATTTGACCTTCATCAGAGAAAATCCTTATTTGAAATGATCTTTTACTCTGATGTAAGTCGAATTTTCTTTGTGTGTGGAACATTTCTACATTTTTTTCTATTATTATTACTAGCAAATATGTGCACCCTCCGGGTGCAAGTATTTAAGTTTTAATGTAATAAAATATTGTATTAAATTAGAAAGGCTAATGAAACTAAATAAGAATACAGATAAAAAGATTTGAAACAGAGGGAGTATAATAAAAGATTTGAAACAGAGGGAGTATAATAAAAAATGGAACAACTGAAACTTACTCTTCCATCACTCTCGTCTTTCATTGTTATTTTTTCTAATTTAAGTATTTAGTTATAAGAGGCAGTAAAGAATAAAATTACAGTTATTTTATCTTGTTAATGGATTTCATTTAAGATTCATTGAAGAGATTTTTGCTTATATTCATTAAAATAAAACCAAACAGTTAGAAATCAATAATACTGAACACATATTTATTAAATTCGATTTTTTAATATTAATATGCAAATTAGCCTTCCCGTTCACATTGTAAAGCGCTATTTTGTTGTATATATAAATATAATTGCACGTTGTCAGTATGTAGACATAGTTAACAGTATTAATAATGTAAGACAATTTTATTAATAATTGAGGTTTAGATAAAAATAAAATCATGGAGAATGTGATGTCAATAACTAAGAGAATTGTGACTTGAGTAGGAATATAGTTTCGGTTTCAGACAGAAAAACACACAATCTCCATTATAATAAGATTTCAATTCATACAAATAGTATCTAACCTGTTTTTCTGAATAAAATACCAGGTGAGATAATTAATCGACTTACCTCTTCCGTCTGGATGATAAAATGTTTGTGGCCTTTCCAGTAAACCGATAAAACATAGACGACTTCGTTTGTCTTTTTGTTCTTGCTTTCACGGACGAGATAGTCGCCATCATTGACCAAGAGTCGTTGGACTTCTTCTCGGGGAAGCACACCATGAAACCACTCTTCATCTTCCAGTCGTTGACAAGCTGTCGACTGGAAAAATTAAACAACAAAAGTTAAAGACAAAGAAGTGATTGGGGTAATTTTCACCTTTAGTTGTTAAAATTCCTACCATAAAATTGTGCGTGTGCATTATTTGAAATGAACTTAATTGTTATTAAGAACACATTTTATGATATTTTTGTGTTAAAACATTCAGTTGTATTGTTTTCGAAACGATTCTAATATTTGTATATTTTGCACGGACACATTCAAAATGGCTACCGTCTTGTTTCAAAGTGAAAGTCAGTTGGCTAAATTCCTAGCATAAAATTGTGCGTGTGCATTATTTGAAATGAACTTAATTGTTATTAAGAACACATTTTATGATATTTTTGTGTTAAAGCATGCAGTTGTATTGTTTTCGAAACGATTCTAAGATTTGTATATTTCGCACGGACACATTCAAAATGGCCACTGTCTTGTTTCAAAGTGAAGGTCAGTTGGCTAAATTCCTAGCATAAAATTATCTGAAATGAACTTAATTGTTATTAAGAACACATTTTATGATATTTTTGTGTTAAACATTCAGTTGTATTGTTTTCGAAACGATTCTAATATTTGTATATTTCGCACAGACACATTCAAAATGGCTACCGGCTTAATTCAAAGTGAAAGTCAAGGGAGGTTACTCTAATTGCCTTATTTGCTAGGAATTTTAACAACTAAAAGGTGAAAATTACTATGGTTGGTTGGATTTTATGGCATGTCAACCCTTGTTGGATTATTTTATGTTGAAGACGTTTTGTTTTATTTATTTTTGATGGGTATTCAATTATCATTTTTTTCAAACTCAATTTTTTTTAAACTCATTTTTGATCTATGGATATATATATATATATATATATCTCACCCCCTTCAATTTTTCTGAAATTTTGTACAAGTGTGGACTAGGTTAAAGTTAGACACTCCCAAAATTTGAGTTCCCAATTCCAAAAATTGCCGAAGTTATGACCATTTTCAGCTCTCCAAATTTAGTGAGGTTTTCAAAAAATGGAGACTTTTAGTAATTTAGTTTATCTGTAAAAGGAGTTCTAGAGCTTCCCTACTCCTAAACATTGGTTTATATAAGCATTTCTGCCCAAGGAATCCAAAAATGCTATCTTTTTTTTTTTTTTGATAGGCAACACCTACTCCCTTGACATTCCATGTCAAATCATACAGGCACCCAACCACTTCAATTTTTCTGAAATTTTGTACAAGTGTGGATTATGATAAAGTTAGACAATCCTCAAAATTTGAGCTTCCAATTCCAAAAATTTGCAGAGCTATGTCGATTTTTAGCTCTCCAAATTTGACGGGGTCGTAAAAAATGGCGACGTTTTGTAATCTATTTTTGATTGTAAAATGAGTTCTAGAGCTTCCCTACTCCTAAAAATTGATTTATAAAAGCATTTTTGCTCAAGGAATCCAAAAATGCTATCAAAAGTCTTAAAGTTAACGAATTTTAAGTTATTAATGATTTCTGATTTGAAAAATTTTAACTGATGTTGTAGCTTCGGTTGTGAGCAAATATCAAACTATATTTGTGGTACAAATAATGTTCAATACATGTGAAATAATAGAAAAAGATTTTTGTCATAGATACAAGTTCCTCATTGGGATATTGATTTTGCTATGAAAAAATCAGAAATCATCAATAACTTAAAATTGGTTGACTTTAAATCTTTTTTGATAGCATTTTTGGATTTGATGTGCAAAAATGCTTTTATAAACCAATTTTTAGTAGGGAAGCTCTAGAACTCATTTTATATACAAAAATAGATTACAAAAAGTCGCCATTTTTCTCAAACACCCTCAAATTTGGTGAGCTAAAAATCAACATAACTCCGCCATTTTTTGAAATTGGAAGTTAAATTTTGGGGATTGTCTAATGTTAACATAGTCCACACCTGAAAAAAAAAAATTCAGAAAAATTGAAGGAGGTGGAACAAGCAAAATCTTGTGAGACTTTGTTTACAATGTTTAAAGGCCTTTGTCAATACTCAAAATGTAAGAAAAATGCAAATCGAAACACTATGTAACAATAGTAACATGTAACATGTAACAATGTAACATGTAACATCCAATGAGTTCAAAACAAAAACCTTGATGTTGCAAAAACCATAAAATCCCCTTCACAACATTTTCCATTATATACTTCCTAACAAATGTTAAATTTTCACATTATCCAAAAAACAAAAATAAAAGCTTACAACCGTTTATACTTTTTTACTTTATATATAAGAAAAACAAAAAATAGAAAATTTACAATATTAATTACAAAAATAAAAATTATTTTTCCATAAATCTGTTCAAGACCAACCATTAAACAGGCATATACCCATCCCGTTTTGAATAAGAGAATTTGTCTAGTGTCAAACTTGTTTAATATGTCTTCCTTTTTTTAAAAACTGTTACAATAAGATATACATAATCTGATGACCGAGAAAAATGCGGCGGAAGTGCTCACATTCGAAACTATTGTATAACTTTTTTTTTTTTTTGCAACATCAAGGTTTTTGTTTTGAACTCATGACTTTTGTCTCCGATCTTAACAATATGGAGTATAAACAAGCTGTGAAGATGATTTTTATAAAATCGAAATATTGTTCAATATCAGCTTTGAATATGTTTTAAAATGTTTTCACTTTAACAGCATTTTGTGGTGTTTTCATATTCTTTTTACTATATATATATATATATATATATATATATATATAATGGAGGCATGTGGGCTAGTGGTTAGAGTCGTGGGAAATGGACTCGTCGATTCGAGTTGAATTCTTAGACGAAGCTGTTGGCATTTCACATAGCGCTAATACCCTTGGGAAAGGTATGAATCCATATATTCTCCCTCCAGCTATGGGTTAAATAGTAGGGCAGACTGGGCCCTTCAGCCTTGGGTAGGTAACCAGTCTAGGAGAGGGATAACTCTGAATTCAAAATTCCCTCCAGCTATGGGTTAAATAGTAGGGCAGACTGGGCCCTTCAGCCTTGGGTAGGCAACCAGTCTAAGAGAGGGATAACTCTGAATTCAAAATTTCCTGAGGTCGGTCGTTGATTGGGTTTGTGGTAACCCTTGATGCACAAATTCTTTCCTATCGACTGTGCCAAAAAGTGTGGATGGTCCAACACAAGCCTTCACCACTATAAACAAATCACTGTGTGAGTGTTCATTGTGTGTGTGAACCCTCATGCGTCGAAAATCGACGAGAGAGTCCATTATATATATATATGCCGGGTTAGCTCAGTCGGTAGAGCGTTCGGCTAGAAACCACAATGTTCCTAGTTCGATACCGGTCCACGCCAACTCAGCGTTATGAGTAGCACAGGGATCTGTGCGGTAAAGTAAGGAGCTGATGGTAGGTGTGGCGCTCCACCTCAGATGCTAAAAAAAACAATCTCCTTGGTCTAGCGCTATTGAAAAGGGGATAGACTCCCTCGCTGACTTGCCGATACCGACTTTAGGCCGCCCCGTCGACTTTATATATATATATATATATATTCGTAATGAATTGAAAAAAACTTAGAAGAGTTACCTCCCTTACATCAAACGTTCTTGTTAATTGTGTTAAATGCAAAACTGACGTTTTAGAAGGAGGAAGTCGGTTGTCAATTTGAAGTAACCGACTTTCTCAAAATTGGCAATTGATAGTAATCCGATGGCTCTTAAAAATGCCACGAAGAACCCAACATACAAATTATCTATTTGGTCGTGGGATATTGGAAGAGGTGATGGGCGCTGCCAAGTAGGAACCCCACTGCCACAATATTTTTCACACAACAATATAATTTGTCTATTTGGAATTAATGATAAACAACATGATATAGTAAAAGTAAATTCAGTAGGATGGACAGTGAGGGAGTCTATCACCTTTTCGCTAGCGCTAGACCAGGGAGAGATTGTTTTTTTGCTGAGGTGGAGCGCCACACCTACCATCATCAAAACAATGATAATTTATCTATTTGGAATTAATTACAAAGCTGAATGATAAACAGCTGGACAGTGGTTTGGTTTGTTTTTGTTTTATGGCATATCAACTCAGTGGGTCATTTAATGCCGACATTGTCAAAAAAAAAAAAAAAAAAAAAAAAGAGAGAGAATACGAAAAAAAGAAGATATTTTTCTTAGCGGATCGAAGGCATTTGTATCGACAAATTATTTTTCTTTAGTAGTTTGAAGGCCATATTTTATCGACAAGTAAATTTAAATATCTAGCCCCCACCCCCTTAAAATATTTTTAAAGAGGGGGAGGGTTAAAATATTTACATTTACTTGTCAAAAAAAAAAAAAAAAAAACTGGAGTGGGTAAAATATC
>JALAJA010000151.1:5000-35000 GCA_023376005.1 Doryteuthis pealeii | reverse complement strand
CATCGATAGAGCGTCTATAATCGAGTTAAGTTAGTGGGGACATGGAGTCAACACTTGATCACTGACAGTTTTCGCCTATGCAATTTTTAGACCCTGTGGGTAAATGGGTAAATTTGACTATCGGTCTCCTTCTCCTAGACTGGTTGCTTAACAATTAACGTCCTATATCGCCTCATTCCACCTGGCTGGAAGTCACATTCGTTTTCCTAATCTACCCCAAATGATAGCCTGTTTGTAATATTAAACATTTAAAAGTCTTTGATTTACGGGAAATAACAGGTAACTTTAAATGAAAAAGCCATTTTTAGCCATTTATTGATAAATCCTTATAGGAATGGGGCTCTGGACTTTTTTTAAAATGTAATATTAAACATATTTAGAAGTCTTTGATATACAGGAAATAACAGGTAACTTTAAATGAAAAAGCCATTTTTAGCCATTTATTGATAAATCCTTAGAGAAATGGGGCTCTGGACTTAGAAAATTTCCAACAGGATGTTAAGAGTTAAATACCCCCTAGTTTGGTCCTCCACTGAGTAGGGGGGCGGGGAGTACACTTTTTGATTCACATAAAATTTCACCAATCAAAATCCAGTCCACTCCCACCCCCTAAGTGGAGGACCAAACCAGAGGGTATTAAAGCAAACCAATAAATAATTTCCCCATTCATTGGGTCTGAAGATCACATAGGTGAGAAACTGTCAGCAACCAGGTGTTGACTCCATGTCCACGCTACCCTAACTCAAATATTTTCATATATATTAAACATAGGTAAAAGGGTTATTTCCTATAAGTCTAACATAAACATTCTTGACTGATAAATTATTTATTTATTTTCCCATTAAACTAACCCTAAACCCGTCTTCTTTTTTCCTAGTAGATCAATAAATAAATAAATAATTTATCAGTCAAGAGTGGTTCCCCTTTGTTTATGTTAGACTTATAGGAAATAACCGGTAAAAGTATCCAATTGACTAGTTTGTTGGGGATAATTCTATTTGGGATGATCCATATCTCCTGTACATGCTCATGTTGATGCAAACTTATAGATTTATACAAGGATTTTCACAAATCCCTAAGAGAGCTCAATGTATGATAATTAATAAATTAATCATTTACAGAGCAATATTCACTTTCAATGAGAAAAACTTAATATATATATATATATATATATATCTTTCAAAGAAAGAAAAACTTGAACCATTATCCCATAATAATTTATTTCAAACAGAAACCCAAAAGATTTTTAAATATTGCTCTGTATTTAATCTAATTTATTGATTATTATACATTGAGCTCTCTTTAGGGATTTATAAAAATCCTTGTATGAATATATGTTTGCACCTACAAGAGCATACAGTATGGTTATACAGTGAGATTTCGAAGATCCAAATAGAATCATCCTTACAACCAGTCATTTGTATTACCTTATATATATATATATATATATATATATATATATATATAAGCAATAAGCACTTAGCGCTAATACCCTTGGGAAAGGTATGAATCCTACTCTCCCTCCAACTATGGGCAAATAGCAGGGCAGAGTGGGCTCTTTAACCATGGCTAGGTAACCAGTCTTGGAGAAGGAAAACTCTGAATTCAAACCTGTTAAACTCCACTTAAGAAATTGACCTTGTATCACATCCTGCTTGTGCAGAGGGGTTGGTGTGTGTGTATATATATATATATATATACAGGAGTTGTGGATACAGCCATAAAATATAGCAAATACCCCCCACCCCCACAGGAAGAAAACTATTTACTCAAAGCTGGATGGAGAAAACCCACTGGATAACACAAGATCAAAGAATGCCTACTTTCCGCAACCTTAGATTGGCAACTAAGAGTGGATCTTGGAAAATAGGGGAAATAGTTCTTGTGTATAATACGCACCCCTAATTTTGGGGCTGAAAAATCTTTAAAAAATAAAGCACCTTATACACATATAATTATAGTTGGTTGGTTGGTTGGATTTTACGACATGTCAACCTTAATATTACATATCATAGTTCTCGTGTATAGTGCGCACTCCTAATTTTGGGGCTGAAAAATCTGAAGAAAAAAAGTACCTTATACACAACTAATTATAGTTGGTTGGTTGGATTTTACGACATATCAACCTTAATATTTATATTATATAACCCTCGTGTATAGTGCGCACCCCTAATTTTGGGGCTTAAAAATCTGAAGAAAAAAATAGGGCGCCTTATACACAAATAAATATAGTTGGTTGGTTGGTTGGTTGGATTTTACGACATGTCAAACTTAAAATTACATTTTATAGTTCTCGTGTATAGTGCACACCCCTAATTTTGGGGCTGAAAAATCTGAAGAAAAAAAATAGTGCGCCTTATACACAAATAATTACGGTGATATTTACAATCGAGAATCCAGTCTGCATTTGGAGCGGGCGTGAGGGGGGACAAAAAAAAACAGTGCAGACAAAGAATTAAAGAAAGTAGGTACAGAAAACAGACTGAGGGGGGTGAGGTCAGATTTCTTTTTTTGTGGGTGAAGGTGAGTGGGTGGTGGGGGTTCCTCTTTTTTTTTCATTTTTTTTTTCATCTCACCTCGCTGAAGATGGAAAAATCAATGTCTAAATTTCGTCCGGTCGTTTCCACGTAGCTCCCTCCTTCCCAGCTGTTTTTGTCGCTGGCACCGAACCCGGTGGAAGAGACATTAAGCGTTCCCATGCTGATACTAGAGCTTTTAAAAAGATTTGCCCGACGCCTCTTTCGGATATGAGGGGGAGGCGAAGCATGAGACGTACCATCCTAGACGACAAAAAAAGAGAAAGACAAGCCCTGGTTCATTAGAAAGAGTCAAGCGCAGATGTCAGAAAGAACACAAGAATGCAGTGGCGCCGACCGTATGCAGAAGAACAATAACAGAGAAGTGAGGGGGGGGTAAATAGATAGATAAACAGACTGCAATGAAGATATACATAGACAGATATGAACAGGCCAAGATATAGATAGATAGATATGAACAGGCTGAGGTTGGGGAAAAAATAGAGATAGATAGATAGATAAACAGACTGCAATAAAGATATAGATAGATATGAACAGACAGATAGAGAGATAGATATGAACAGGCCGATAGATAGATAGATAGATAGATATGAACAGGCTGAGGTTGGGGGAAAAAACAGAGATAGATATATAAACAGACTGCAATGAAGATATATATAGATAGATATGAATGGACAGATAGATAGATATGAGGCCGAGATATAGATAGATAGATAGATAGATATGAACAGGAGATATAGATAGATATGAACAGGCCGAGATATAGATAGATATGAACAGGCCGAGATATAGATAGATAGATAGATATGAACAGGCCATAGATAGATATGACAGGCCGATAGATAGATAGATATATAGATAGATAGATAGATATGAACAGGCCGAGATATAGATAGATAGATAGATATGAACAGGCCGAGATATAGATAGATAGATATGAACAGGCCGAGATATAGATAGATAGATATGAACAGGCCGAGATATAGATAGATAGATATAGATATAGATAGATATGAACGAGATATAGATAGATAGATATGAACAGGCCGAGATATAAATAGATATGAACAGGCCGAGATATAGATAGATAGATGAACAGGCCGAGATAGATATGAACAGGCGAGATATAGATAGATATAGATAGATAGATATGAACAGGCGAGATATAGATAGATAGATATGAACAGGCCGAGATAGATAGATAGATGAACAGGCCGAGATATAGATAGATAGATATGAACAGGCCGAGATATAGATAGATAGATATGAACAGGCCGAGATATAGATAGATAGATATGAACAGGCTGAGATAGATAGATATGATGAGATATCAGAGAAAGAGTTTGAGGAAAAAACAAACAGATAGATAGATAGATAGATAGATAAACTGACTGCAATAAAGATATATATATAGATAGATGACTTGATGTTGAAAGGATAAATAAATAAAGGAAAGAAAATGTTGAATGTATAAAATTAGTTTAATGAATTATCAAAACGGCCTTCCTCAGGGTAAAAATAAAGAAGTCCTTTTTCTTTGCGTATTTAAATATTTTATAATTTTCTATTATTATTATTTTATTTCATATTTAAAACAATAATAAATAGAATACAATGTGTACATGAACAAACTCTTGGCTGAAACACATGTTGGTAATTCATTAAACTAATTTTATCCATTCAACATTTTCTTTCCTTTATTGATTTATCCTTTCAACATATTGTCGGATTCATTTCCATTTTTCAACTTGCATAGATAGATATGAACAAGATAGATAGATACGATGAGATATCAGTGAAAGAGGACGAGGAAAAAAACAAACAGATAGATTGCAATAAAGATAGATAGATAGATATGAACAGGATAAATAGATAGGCATGAACAGACCGAGAAACGTAGATAGATATGAATAGGCTGAGATAGATAGATAGATAGATATGAACAGACATCAAAAGATGGATAGATAGACATACAGATAGACAGATTTAAAAAAATAGAGAATTTTCTAAATGCAGAAGAAAATAAAAATTCATACATTTAACCATTCCATACATTTTTTTAAAATGAGTATCATTATATTTGTTGTTTTTATCACAATGTCAATCTGCATATACGTTGTTAGCAATATCTCATCTACTGAAAAAGATGTCAACATACGCATAGGTAAGGCAGAGACTGACAGGTTGATGACCATATGGAAATTGTCAAAATAAAATAGAAATTCTTTTAAACCGTAGTCGTGTCAGTACTACTATATGGCTGCACAACTTGGACTTGTTTTTTTCACAATGTCAATCAGTATAAATACCTTGGTAGCAATATCTCGTCTACTGAAAAAGATGGGTATGGCATAGACTGACAGATGGAAATCTGGAAATGTTTTTTTATAAACACATTTTTCTATTTAACCCATAGATGGGACCCTAACAGGTACTACCACTCCGGGTCAGAGTGGACCAGGGAGCAATGGTGATGAAGGGGTGCTCCACATTACCCAAACCTCCTAAACTGGAACCTCACCATCAGATAGAGTTTAACGTCATTCCCAGGACATGTAGACCCTCAGTCACCGCCTTCTAGCACCCATATGATAAAAAGGGTTGGGGCTTGCCATAAAGGGCAATAGGGTTACATATACCTTGGTAGCAATATCTCATCTACTGAAAAGATGTCAACATATGCATAGGTAAGGCAGAGACTGACAGGTTGATGACCATATGGAAATTGTCAAAATAAAACAGAAATTCTTCCAAGCTGTAGTCATGTGAATACTACTATATGGCTTCACAACTTGGACTTTAACAAAATGCCCGAAGATTGGAACTACACAAAGATGTGTGATGTTTTGAAAATATCCAGGAAGCAGCACTCTACAAAATAGCAGCTGTATGGCCACTTACCTCCCATCTCGCAATTCATCCAAGTAAGAGGAGCAAGACACACTGGAGAAGTAAGCAAGATTTTCTTATGGACTCCTACCCATGGACATACCATATGGTAACATCTAGAGTTTGGTTTGGTTTGGTTTACAGCATATCAACCTCAGTGGGTCATTTAATGCCAATAAAGTTTTGAAATAAATCAATTCTTAATGGATACTCAATTTTTTTATAAATACATTTTTCTATTTAACCCATAGATGGACCCTAACAGGTACTACCACTCCGGGTCAGAGTGGACCAGGGAGCAATGGTGATGAATGGGGTGCTCCACATTCCCCAGACCTCCAGAACTGGAACCTCACCATCAGATAGAGTTTAACGTCATTCCCAGGACATGTAGACCCTCAGCCACCGCCTTCTAGCACCCAAATGATAAAAAGGGTTTGGGGTTTGCCATAAGGCAATAGGGTTGGGAATCATATAGGTGCTAGGGCTTGATGTGACCAGCCGATTGATCGGAGGGGGCTTCTCCGACTGCCCGTCTAGCCCAAGAAAAGGCCAAAGTGGAGTATTGCAAGTCATGGACTGCTCAACCACCTGGATTCCATTCTTAAGCATCACGGGTCAACTACAGCCACGGTGGCCCCATTGGGGGAGTCTTACCCCGGTGCAATCGGTGCATTCTAACGCCCCCACCGACAGGGCGGGCATAAGTAAGGGCTGAAGTGCAGTGTTGCATGTCATGGGACCACTTAGTACCAGAGTCACGGTCTGTTCAGCCTCCATAATACTGTCCTCAGGTATTACAGGTTGCCACTCAATAGGTGGCCTCTCCTTTGCAGGGGAGGTGGGTGCAGATGGACGTATTCTACAGCTGCGGTCAACAGTGCACCCTGCAACTGATGAAACCCATAGAATATTGTCAGAAATATAAAAACAACAAAAATGATGATACTCATGCAAAAAAAAGAAAAATAAGTCTGGAATAATTAAAATATTTCATTTGCAAAACATAAAAGACAGATTGATATAGAGAAAAATCGGTTATTTCCTAGTTGTGTAACAGGAGTGACACAAAAAAAAAAACAGAACCCAAATTATTTATTTTCCCATTGAACTAACCCTAAAACCCCTAGTTAAAATTAACAGTTTATTTACAAAATTTGTGGGTTCTGTTTTTTCTGGGTCACCCTGTAATATTATGTTACTCAACTGGGGGGGTAAGGTTGGGTTAGGGGTTGGGGTTTAGGGTTAGTTTAATGGGAAAATAAATAATTTGGGTTCTGTTTTTTCTGGGTCACCCTGTAATATCATGTTACTCAACTAGGGGGGGGGGTAAGGTTGGGTTTAGGGTTAGGGTTGGGGTTTAGGGTTAGTTTAATGGGAAAATAAATAATTTGGGTTCTGTTTTTCTGGGTCACCCTGTAATATCATGTTACTCAACTGGGGGGGGTAAGGTTGGGGTTAGGGTTAGGGTTGGGGTTTAGGGTTAGTTTAATGGGAAAATAAATAATTTGGGTTCTGTTTTTTTCTGGGTCACCCTGTAATATCATGTTACTCATCTAGGGGGGGGTAAGGTTGGGTTTAGGGTTAGGGTTGGGGTTTAGGGGTTAAATAAGGGGTTACTCAACTAGGGGGGTTGGGTTTGTTTAATGGGAAATAAATAATTTGGGTTCTGTTTTTTTTGAGGGGTCACCCTGTAATATCATGTTACTCAACTAGGAAATGACCGAAAAACCCTTAAAAAGTTGAATAAGAAAAAAATCCTTAAAAATCAAATCAAAGTAGTCAAATGAGAAAAGATAAAAAAAAAAAATAATAATAATAATAAAAAGAGTCAAAAGAAATGTTTAAAAAAAAGAAAAAGAAAAAAGAAAAAGAAAAAAAGAAAAAGAAAAAAGAAAAAAAAAGAAAAAAAGAAGAAAAAAAGAAAAAAGAAAGAAAGTTATTCAAATCCACATATGATCCTCATAAAAAAAATTATAGGAAGGCAAAAAGAATAAACATCTTTGCTAATTCGGTTAGTTGGGTTTTACAGCATGTCAACCCCTTGGGTTATTTTATGCCGAATATTTTTATTGGTAAAAAAATGTTTAAATGCTGACAAAATTTTGAAATAATTTCATTTTTAAATGGATAATACAATTTTGTTTATAAACTCATGTTTTCTATTTAACCCATAGATAGGTTTGTTTTGTTTTGTTTTACGGCATATCAACTTCAGTGGGTCATTTAATGCCAATAAAGTTTTGAAATAAATCAATTCTTAATGGATAATACAATTTTTTTATAAATACATTTTTCTATTTAACCCATAGATGGGACCCTAACAGGTACTACCATTCCGGGTCAGAGTGGACCTGGGAGCAATGGTGATGAAGGGGTGCTCCACATTCCCCAAACCTCCAAAACTGGAACTTTACCATCAGATAGAGTTTAACGTCATTCCCAGGACATGTAGACCCTCAGCCACTGCCTTCTAGCACCCATATGATAAAAATGTGTTGAGGCTTGCTATAAGAGCAATAGGGTTGGGAAAATCATATAGGTGCTAGGGCTTGACGTGACCAGCCGATTGATCGGAGGGGGCCTCTCTGACTGCCCGTCTAGCCTAAGTAAGGATATAAGTGGAGTGTTGCAGGTCATGGACTGCTCATCTACCATGACTCCATTCTTAAGCATCACAGGTGGCCCCATTTGGGGGAGTCTTACCCCTGTGCAGTCGGTGCATTTCTAACGTCCCAGATGACAGGGCGGTTTCATTAAAGGAAGGCAAGAAAAACAAACATCTTTGCTAATTTTTTAGATGAAGGATTTTAATGGCCTATCAACCAGTCTGGGGTTATGTCATGCCTAGAGGTAAGGAAACAATAGATATTGTATATCTATATTTATACTTTGGTTATTTCCTATAACTTCAACATAAACAAAGGGGAACCACTCTTGACTGATAAATTATTTATTCATTTATTGAATTACTAGGAAAAAAGAAGTTAGGGTTAGGGTTAGGGTTCCCCTTTGTTTTTGTTGGACTTATAGGAAATGATCTATATTTTGTAGGGATTGGTTTTAATAATATGTTAGCCTCATTGGGGATTGTGTTGAGCAATTAGTTTTGTATGGTATTGAACTGGGTTATGTTTATGTTTTGGTATAATTTTATTTCCCTCAAAAAAATTCTATGAGGAGGTGTTTGACAGTGCAGGGTGTTTGAGAGTCTTCACAGTTATAGGCACAGAATTGAATCTATGGATCACAGCAAATTAATAAATGTAGAAAAATATAAATAATATATTAAAAAGAACTTTGTTTCTAGTGAAACATACTTAAGAGTATATATATTATATATATATACAGATATTTTTTACGTTTGCATGGTATTGATCAGGTGTTTGTGTTTATATTTTTTGGTATCATTTTATTTCTCTCAAAAAGGAGATAATGTATTCTATAATGATATTTTCAGATAGATCTTTCATATTATTTGCATTAAAATGGTTTCTATGGGGAAGGGTTGACATGTTTCACACTGTTGTTGTTGTTAGAGTATAAAGGAGTGTGTAAGTCTTGTGTGACCAGATGAGTTGTTAATATTCAATGAATGTTTTTGACTATCCTCATCTTTATTGTTGTTTTTGACTGAGACTTTGAGATGAGTTGTTGTTAATATTCAATGAATGTTTTTGACTATCCTCATCTTTATTGTTGTTTTTGTCTGAGACATTCATTTTTCAAAACAATGCATTCACATGACCAACGTTAGGTTTCCCACATTTTCTAGAATTAAAGAAAGAAAAGTTCGATCTAAGTTGAAATACACTCTCTCTCTCTCACTTTTACCACCCTCTCTCTAACCTTTTCAACCCTCCTCTCTCTCACTCTTTTTCCCCACCCTCATTTTCAAAACAATGCATTCACACCACCAACGTTAAGTTTCCCACATTTTCTAGAACTCAAGAAAAAAAAAAGAGAAAGAAAAACAAGAAAAGTCCGATCTAAGTAGAAGATTTAAAAATTGCCAAAAAAAAAAAAAAAAAAAGAAAAAAAAAAAAAAAAAACTTCCTTTCGTAAGCAATTTGGACAATTGAACAGAGTCAGTGTTGATGAAACGCTCTGATTGGTCGAAATAAAGTGTGGGTGGGGTGGGGGACTCAGTGATTTCAATTTGAATGACTAAGAATGTCTATCAGTCTTGAGAGAAGACATTATGTCCATTCAATAATTGAAATCACTGAGTCCCCCTACCCCACCCACACTTTTTCGACCAAATGCAGATGCGTTTCATCAAACACTGACTCTGTTCAATTTGGTCCAAAATGCTTACGAAAGGAAGTTTTTTTTTTTTTTTTGTCTTTTTTTTTTTTTTTTTGGCAAATTTTAAAATTCCTTCTACTTAGGATCGACTTTTCTTGTTCTTTTCTTTTTTTTTTTCTTGAAGTCTAGAAAATGTGGGAAACGTTAACTTGTGTGGACATTTTGAAAGTAGGGTGGGGAAAAAGAGTGAGAGAGAGGAGGGTTGAAAAGGTTTAGAGGAGAGGGTGGTAAAAGTGAGAGAGAGAGAGTGTATTTCAAACTTAGATCGAACTTTTCTTTCTTTAATTCTAGAAAATGTGGAAACCTAAGTTGTCATGTGAATGCATTGTTTTGAAAAATGAAATGTTTCAGAACAAAAACAAATAAAGATGAGGATAGTCAAACATTCATTGAAATATTAACAACAATTCATCTCAAAGTCTCAGTCAAAACAAAATAAAGATGAGGATGTCAAAACATTCATTGAATTTAACAACTCATCTGGTCACACAAGACTTACACACTCCTTTATACTCTAACAACAACAACAGTGGTGAAAAACATGTCAACCCTTCCCCATAGAAACCATTTTAATGCAAATAATATGAAAGATCTATGCTGAAAATAATCATTATGAATACATTATCTCCTTTTGAGAAGAAATAAAAAATGATACCAAAAAAATATAAACACAACACTGATATACCAATGCCAAACGTAAAAATATCTGTATATATATATATATATAACTTTAAGTATGTTTTCACTAGAACAAAGTTCTTTTTAATTATTTATTTATATTTTTTCTAATTTAATTAATTTGCTGTGATCCATAAGATTCAATTCCTGTGGCCTAAATAAACTGGAGACTCTCAAACACCCTGCAACTGTCAAACACCTCCTCATAGAATTTTTTGAGGGAAAATAAATTATAACCAAAACATAAACATAACCCAGTTCAATACGCAATACAAAACTAATTGCTCAACACAAATGCCCCAATGAAGGCTACATAATTATTAAAACCAATCCCTACAAAAATATAAGATCATTTCCTATAAGTCAACCAAAAACAAAGGGGAACCCTAACACTAACCCTAACTTCTTTTTCCTAAGTAATTCAATAAAATTTATCAGTCAAGAGTGGTTCCCCTCTTGTTTATGTTGAAGTTATAGAAATAACCAAAGTATAAATATAGATATACAATTCTATTGTTTCTTAACCTTCTAGGCATGACATAACCCAGAACTGGTTGATAAGCCATTAAAATCCTTCATCTAAAAATTAGCAAGATGTTTGTTTTTCTTGCGCTTCCTTTAATGAACCGCCCTGTATCTGGGACGTTAGAATGCACCGACTGCACAGGGGTAAGACTCCCAATGGGGCCACCTGTGATGCTTAAGAAATGAGTCATGGTAGATGAAGCAGTCCATGACCTGCAACACTCACTTATATCCTTACTTAGGCTAGACGGGCCAGTCAGAGAGGCCGCCCCCGATCATCGGCTGGTCACGTTCAGCCCTAAGCACCTATATGATTTTCCCACCCCTATTGCTCTTATAGCAAGGCCTCAACAATTTTTATCATATGGGTGCTAAAGGCAGTGGCTGAGGGTCTACATGTCCTGGGAAATGACGTAAACTCTATTTTCTGATGGTAAAGTTCCAGTTTTGAGGTTTGGGGAATGTGGAAGCACCCCTTCCATAAACCATTTGCTCCAGGTCCAAGCCGGATGGTAGTACCTGTTAGGGTCCATCTATGGGTTAAATAGAAAAATGTATTTATTAAAAAAATTGTATTATCCATTAAGAATTGATTTATTTCAAAACTTTTATTGGCATTAAATGAACCCACTGAAGTTGAATATGCCGTAAAAAACAAAACAAAACAAACCTATTATGGGTTAAATAGAAACATGAAGTTTATAAACAAAATTGTAATTATCCATTTAAAATGAAATATTTCAAAATTTGTCAGCATTTAAAACATTTTTTTACGCAATAAAAATATTCGGCATAAAATAAACCCAGGGGTTGACATGCGTAAAACCCACTAACCGAATTTTTTTTTTAGGCAAGATGTTTTATTCTTTTTGCTCCTTAATTTTTTTTATGAGGATCATATGTGGATTTGAATAACTTTCTCTTTTTCTTTTTCTTCTTTTTTCTTTTTTTTTTCTTGTTCTTTTTCTTTTTCTTTTTTCTTTTCTTTTCTTTTCTTTTTTTAAACTTTTCTTTTGACTCTTTTATATTATTATTATTTTTTTTGTATCTTTTCTCATTTGGATACTTTGATTTTGATTTTTAAGGATTTTTTCTTATTCAACTTTTTAAGGTTTTTTCGGTCATTTCCTAGTTGGGTAACAATGATATTACAGGGTGACCCCTCAAAAAAAACAGAACCCAATTATTTAATTTCTCCATTAAACAAACCCCAAACCCCCCTTAGTTGAGTAACATGATATTACAGGGTGACCCAGAAAAAACAGAACCCAAATTATTTATTTTCCATTAAACTAACCCCAACCCTAACCCTAAAACCAACCTTACCCCCCTAGATGAGTACATGATATTACAGGGTGAACCCAGAAAAAACAGAACCCAAATTAATTTATTTTCCCATTAAACTAACCCTAAAACCAACCCTAAACCCTAAACCCCAACCTTACCCCCCTAGTTTAGTAACATGAATATTAAGGGTGGACCCAGAAAAAACAGAACCAAATATTATTTTGCCCATTAAACCTAACCCTAAACCCCACCTAACCCTAAACCCAACCTACCCTCCCCCTAGTTGAAGTAACATGATAATTACAGGGTGACCCAGAAAAAACAGAACCCAAATTATTTTTATTTTCCGCATAAACAACCCTAAACCCCAACCCCTAACCCCAACCTTACCGCCCCAGTTGAGTAACATAAATATTACAAGGGTGACCCAGAAAAAAACAGAACCCACAAAATTTTGTAAATAACTGTTTATTTTTTAACTAAGGGTGTTAGGGTTAAGTTCAGGGATTGGGATAAATAATTTGGGTTCTGTTTTTTTTTTTTTTGTGTCACTCATGTTACACAACTAGGAATAACCGATTTTTCTCTTTATCAATCTGCTTTTATGTTTTTGCAAATGAAATATTTTAAATTATTCCAGACTTATTTTTTCTTTTTTTTGCATGAGTATCATCATTTTTGTTGTTTTTATAATTTCTGACAAATATTCCTATGGGTTTCATCAGTTGCAGGGTGCACTGTTGACCCGCGGCTGTAGAATACGTCATTCTGCACCCACCTCCCCTGCAAAGGAGAGGCCACCTATTGAGTTGGCACCTGTAATACCTTGAGGACAGTATTATGGAGGCTGAACAGAACGTTGACTTTCTGGTACTAAGTGGTCCCATGACCATGCAACACTGCACTTCAGGCCCTTACTTATGCCCGCCCTGTCAGGGGGGGCGTTTAGAATGCACCGATTGCACCGGGTAAGACTCCCCCCAAATGGGGCCACCTGTTGGCTGTAGTTGCGACCCGTGCCGGAGTTTTCTCGTACGTTTTTTTTTTTTGCATAAAATGACCCATAGAGGTTGATATGCCATTAAACAAAACTCAAACAGATTATTTTCATATTCATATAAGTTTCATATTAAATCCAAATGGCACATGTTTTTGTGGATATTTTTCTCCATTTGTCTTCTTGTTGATCACTTTAGATTATTTTCATTGTATGTTTTTTTTCTTCTTTCTCTTCAGAACTGAACCTCTTACAATGGAGAAATTGAGCTTTGATAAAAGTATTCTTGATGGCTACGAAGGGACATTAGTGGCAGAAAAATTAGCAGTGGATGATCTTACAGCCACAGTCATTAAACAGAAGTAAGTACTTAAATTCAATTGGAGGTGCATGTGGTGTAGCGGTTACTAATGTAGGAAATGGACATTTCTTCCACAAGAATGGCTTTGGCATTAAATAATCCATAAAGGTTGATATGCCATTAAAAAAAAAAAAAGACAAAACCCATATATGTTCCCGCTCTGCCATGCTTGCCCTGTTGGCTAGGGCATTAGAATACACCAACTGCAGCTCTGCAGAGGGGTAACACTCCCCCAATGGGGCCACCTGTTGACCGTGGGTGGCGACCTGTGATGCTTAAGGATAGAACCCAGGTGGTTGAGCAGTCCATGACATGCTCAACCACTTTGGTCCTTACTTGGGCTAGACGAGTGGTCTGAGAAGTCCCCTCCTATCAGTCGGCTGGTCACGTCAAGCCCTAGCACCTATATGATTGCCCCAACCCTATTGCCCTATGGCAACCCAGCCCTTTTTATCATATGGGTGCTAGAAGGCGGTGACTGAGGGTCGTCATGTTCTGGGAATGAGGTTAACATCTATCTGATGGTGAGGTTCCAGTTTTGGAGGTTTGGGGAATGTGGAACACCCCTTCATCACCATTGCTCCCTGGTCCACTCTGACCCAGAGTGGTAGAACCTGTTAGGGTCCCATCTATGGGTTAAATAGAAAAACATGAGTTTATAAAAAAAAATTGAGTATCCATTTAAGAATGAGTTTATTTCAAAACTTTGTCGACATTAAATGACCCACTGAGGTTGATATGCCGTAAAACAAAACAAACAAACCAAACCAAACTCTG
Source organism: Doryteuthis pealeii (assembly GCA_023376005.1). Classification (NCBI taxonomy): domain Eukaryota; kingdom Metazoa; phylum Mollusca; class Cephalopoda; order Myopsida; family Loliginidae; genus Doryteuthis; species Doryteuthis pealeii. The sequence continues at coordinate 20,641 of JALAJA010000151.1, read as the reverse complement.
GTACAGCTGCTTTTAAAATTCAATTACAATTACTGCACCATATGACCTTTAGGCACCCCTTTTTGATCTCGATTCAGAAGGACATGTTTTTCATTTACACCGTCAATATCCGGTTGTTTGTTAGGGGTTAGGGGTTAGTTTCATAATTTAAAAAAAAAAACTCCAAAAATCGTCTGTTAACAAACAACCGGATATTGACGGTGTAGGGTTAGGGTTAGTACCTGTTAGGATCCCATCTATGGGGTAAATAGATAAAAAAAAATTGAGTTTAAAAATGTTTTTAAAAAATTGAGTTTAAAAAAAAAAATTGAATACTCCTAGAATGAATAAAACAAAATGTCTTTGGCATAAAATAACCTTAGAAGAGTTGATATGCCCTAAAAACCAACCAACCGTCTAGCACAATGGTTCTCAACCCTTTTTTTTACCTATTGACCCCCTTTTAATCCTATTTTACTCTGGTGGATCCCTTGTAGACATTCGTTGTTTAAAAATCCCATTGTATTTTTATAGTTAAATACTTTTTACTTGCCTGGGTCCCAAAAAATGTTATATGGTCCCTGGGGGGTCCATATGGACACCGGTTGAGAACCACTGGTCTATAGTTATTTTGGCCAAGGTATATTCAGATTAATTATGATTTTTTTTTTTTTTTTTTTTTTCAAGGATTTTTCTTGATTTTGACAGTAAGTTGTCTGCAGTTGTTTTTTGCTAAGTGGATTGGGAATCATGTTGAGGGATAAGTTTATAGGATAAAGTTTAAGTTTATATTTTGAAGCTACAAAAGAGATTTATTGAAATATTTATTCATTTTTTTTTTTTTTTTTTTTTTTTTAAGAATTCATTCTGCTACTTTTAATTTTTTTTTCTTTTTTTTGTAGACTTGAAGACATTCGTAAAGATATAACAAAGTATGAAGAACAGAAAAAATTCTATGTTAATGAATTGGATAAAGCTGAAGAAGAAATAGAAAATTATTCGAAACATTCAACATCAGAAGAAGAAAACTCAAATATTCAGCAGTAAGAAAATGGACTTTTTTCTTCTTTTTTTTTCTTCTTTTTTTTCTTTTCTTTTCTTTTCTTCTTTTCTTCTTCTTTTTTTCTTTTTTTCTTTTCTTTTTTTCTTCTTTTTTTTCTTCTTTTTTTTTACATTTTTTACACTTCAACTTTTTACCATAAAATGCCCAAGCCTAATTTTATGGTAGGAATTTATGAGTTAAAAGTTGAATATTACCTTTTGTTGTTGTTATTTCTTTTCTTTTTGGCTTTGGTACTCTAAAATAAAAATGTCAGATTTTAATTATCGTCGACGAAAAAACAAAATTACGGTCATAAAAGGAGGATCCAATTTATGGCTAAATTGTAAAACGAGCCCCCACTTTAAAACTAAACATTCTCACAAAATAAAAACTTTTAGAATATGCACATTGAAGTGAATATTAAAATAAATAAAGGAAATATATTTTGTATTGTAAAATAACGAGTACAAGAAAAATAAAACATTTATTGAAAAAACATGGATATAAAATGAGGGTTCAGTTTATTTTATGGTAGGAATAAATGAGAAAACTGTTCTTCTTTACCATTTATTCAACCATCTCTGCCCTGTCGGCTGGGGCGTTAGAATACACCGACTGCACCTCTGAAGAGGAGTAAGACTCTCCCCAATGGGGCCACCTGTTGACCGTAGCTGTCGACCCATGATGCTTGAGGATGGAACCCAGGTGGATGAGCAGTTTATGACATGCAACACTCCACTTTGGCCCTTACTTAGGCTAGACAGGTACTCGCAGAGACCCCCTCCAATCAATTGGCTGCCCTAGCACCATATGATTTTCCCAACCTATTGCTCTTATGGCAAGCCCCAACCCTTTTTATTATATGGATGCTAGAAGACAGTGACTAAGGGTCTTCATGTATGGGAATGACGTTAAACTCTATCTGATGGTGAGGTTCCAGTTTTGGAGGTTTGGGTAATGTGGAGCACCTCTTCATCACCATTGCTCCCTGGTCCACTCTGACCCGGAGTGGTAATACCTGTTAGGGTCTCATCTATGGGTTAAATAGAAAAATGTATTTTTAAAAAAAAATTGATTATCCATTAAGAATGAATTTATTTCAAAACTTTATCAGCATTAAATGACCCACTGAGGTTGATATGCCATAAAACAAACCAAACCATACCATGGGAAAAGCACCACTCTACAAAAAAAGGGAGTGAAACCGTCCATGATGCACAAAAATCTAAAAGGATGCAGTAAGATCATATCCATTCATCCCAGTGTTTTTCTTTTTTCTTCTTTCACTATTTCAAGCTAACTGTAAATACATTTCAATAGTTTCTTAGAAAGGAATTACACAGGGTAAGTTACAAGGTAGGAGTTAGATCAGCGGTCCTCAACCTTTTTTGCGCCACGGACCGGTTTCATCTAAGACAATATTTTCAAGGACAGGCCTTCATATGCACCGGCCTACATTTGCTCGATAATCGTTAAGGACGTAATCTTAATAATAAATTGGTGATATATCATGTGACCGAGACGTGTCAAGAAGCAGAGAAGTCACTTTTCAAAATAAAACGTCAACATTTAGACTGATAACCAATAAAAAAAAAAAAAAAAAAAAGAAAAATTCAAACGTTCTGTGCGGCCAGGTACCGGGTTGTGAGTTAGATGGCTTTGTTTCCCAAGATCATAAATATAAACCCTTCAATTTATTAAGAAACTTTAGAAAAATCTAAAAGGACGCAGTAAAATCATATCCATTCATCCCAGTGTTTTTCTTTTTTCTTCCCTCACTATTTCAAGCTAACTGTAAATACATTTCAATAGTTGCATAGAAAGGAATTACACAGGATATGTTACAAGGTAGGAGTTAGACGGCTTTTAATTGTTTCCCCAGATCATAAATAAAAGCTCTACAATTTATTCAGAAACTTTAGTTGGGACCCATTAAATTTCTCGGGGACTCATTCAAAGCAAATATGTGCATCCCAGTAAAGGATAGATGAGTTCATACATTTATTAATTGTACTAGCAAATATATGCACCCTCTGGGTGCAAGTATTTAAATTTTAATATAATAAAATATAATGTTAAATTAGAAAGGCTAATGAAACTGAATAAGAATTCAGATAAAAATATTTGGAACAGAGGGGGTATGATTGAAAAATAGAACAACTTTGAAACTAACTCTTCCATCATTTTCCCTTACTCCCGTCTTTCATTGGTAAATTTTCCTAATTCAACTATTTAGTTAAAATAGGAAGTAAAGAATAATATTACAGTTATTTCTTCTTGTTAATGGATTTCTTTTAAGATTTATCCCCAAGATTTTTGCTCATATTCATTAATATAAAACCAAACAATTAGAAATCAATAATACTAAGCATATATTTATTAAAATCAAATTTTTAAGATCAATATGCAAATTAGCCTCCCAATTCACACTGTAAACCCCTATTTTCTTGTATATATAAATACAATTGCATGTTATTAGTATGTATATATGGTCAACAGTTTTAATGATGTAAAGCAATTTTATTAATAATTGAGGTTTAAATAAAAATAAAATCATGGAGAATGTGATGTAAATAACAAAGGGAATTGTGACTTGAATAGTGATATAGTTTCGCTTACAGACATACAAACCCACAATCTCCATTATAATAAGATTTTGTTTGAAATGATTCTCAAAATTTTTTTTCTTTTCTTTTCTTTTCAGACTTCAAAAATTAAAGTGTAGCTCAACTGTAAGTTTGTGGCATTTAACTCGGATTAAAACGGTTCTTTCCCAAAATGAAGAAGTGGCAGAATTTATCGATCAGTCCATACAGAAAATTGAAGGTGACCCCCCACCTGCCGTCCCCAATTTAGAATTTGTAAGTTATTTTAATTTTGCCAAAAAAAAAAAAATATATATATTTTGTTGAAAGTAATTTTAAAAAATGTTTCTAACTTTTTTTTTTTTTTTTTTTTTTTTTTTTTCAAACTGATTTATTTTTTGTTTTTTTCATATTTAACAGATTTGAAACAATAATATTATTTTTGTACTAAAGTCATTTTGGTAATTTTCACCTTTAGTTGGCTAAATTCCTAGCAAATAAGGCAATTAGAGTAACCTCCCTTTACTTTCACTTTGAAACAAGCTGGTAGCTATTTTGAAAGTCTCTGTGCGAAATAAACAAATCTTAGAAACTTTTTTGAAAACAATACAACTGCATACTTTAACACAAAAATATCATAAAATGTGTTCTTAATAATAATTAAGTTCATTTCAGTTAATGCGCACGCACAATTTTATGCTAGGAATTTAGCCAACTAAAGGTGAAAATTACCGTCATTTTTTATTTTCAGCTCTGAAATTCCTGAACTTTTTTTTTTTTTTTTTCATTTTTTTTTTTCTTTCCTAATCAAAATTTTTCTTCTCTTTTAGGGAAAGGCCAGATTCCTTCATTTATTTTTTTAATCTTTTTATTTAATTTTAATCTAAAAAATTATATCAAATAGATCTATTTAAAAATTATTTTTATCAATAGGAATACTTGATACCATATAATTTTAAATTCTATATAATATTGTATATTATATGTAAGAATAGATACTTGAAATCATACTTATCTATTGAGAAATATTATTAGTTACTTGAAACCATATAAATATTATTAGTTACTTGAAACCATATAAATATTATTAGTTACTTGAAACCATATAAATATATATTAAATAGAAATAATTACTTGAATTTATATAATCATTTGTATTAGATAGGAATACTTGAAACCATACAATTGCATACAGATTATTTGTATGAGGTAGGAATACTTGATATATAACTGTAAATTATTTGTATTAAGAATAGTTACTTGAAACTATGATTGTTTACTAAGGATTATTATTATTAGTTACTTGAAACCATAAAACTGTGCAAATTATTTGTATTAAGAATAATTAAATAACCCACAAGGGTTGATATGCCATGAAACCAACGAACATTATGGGACATTATAGTAAGTAATGGCGACCTATGTGATAAAATTTCTGGAAGTTTGAAAGAGTGACCAAGGGAGGTAACTCCAGGTTTAGATTTTTATAATATTATTTTCATGGGTATTATATTCTTTGTTTATTCCTTCAGGAGTCACACTCCACCCAGCTTCTAAAATACAATTTAAAAAATCGGGGGGGGGGGGGGGTCTAAAATACAATTTAAAAAACGGGGGGGGGGGGCAAAGTTTAAAAATACAATTAAAATAATTGGGGTGCAAAATGTAAAAATACAATTAAAAGAATTGGGGTGGGGGACAAAGTTTAAAAAATACAATTTAAAAATACAATTAAAATAATTGGGGTTCAAAGTTTAAAAATACAATTAAAAGAATCTGGTGGGGGGCAAAGTTTAAAATACAATTAATCTGAAAGTTTTAAAAATACAATTAAAAGAATCTGGGTGGGGGGCAAAGTTTAAAAATACAATTAAAAGAATCTGGGTGGGGGCAAAGTTTAAAAATACAATTAAAAGAATCTGGGTGGGGCAAAGTTTAAAAATACAATTAAAAGAATCTGGGTGGGGGGCAAAGTTTAAAAACAATTAAAAGAATCTGGATGGGGGCAAAGTTTAAAAATACAATTAAAATAATTGGGGTTCAAAGTTTAAAAATTAAAAATATAATTAAAAGAATCGGGAGACAATAATATAAATTGGATGGCCTTTGTAAGGTCCAGACATGATTGTGAAAGTGGAGAGAGCTCACCTCATTTTAAGGGTTACTAATTTTAGATCTCTAGCTAGAACCCAATTTGACAGATTGTTTTATTTTCAAACCTTTGGTAGTAGTATAGCTTTGTGGGTCACACAATTTTCTCTCCTCCCACCTTGGTTTTTTTTTGTTTGTTTGCTGTGAATTTGATCAGCACATAGACCCTTCAGTTCTTGATCTTGGTTTCACAAAGAACACCTTTTAGAAGTAGATTCCAACCCTTTTTAGTATTATTTGTCTGAATTTTTTAGATGAGGCTTGATAATTTATATAATTTAGATTTTTTGGACTGTTGTCCTTATCTTTATTGTTTTGTATACAATGTTTCAGCTAATATAACCTCCAGCCTTCTTCAGGTGTTTTATATTGAACTCTTGAAAACTTCTATTTTGAACTTTGGGGAAACCTTTTTTATTTTTTTTTTAAACTCTGGGGAAGCCTTCTTTTTTCTCTTTTTTTTTTTTTTTTTTTTTTTTTGAACACTGGGAAGCTTTCATTTTTTTTTTTTTTTTTTTTTTTGAAACTCTGGGGAACACCCTGAAAAAAGGGGAACCACTCTGATTGACTGATAAATTATTTATTTATTTATTTATCTACTAGGAAAAAAGTAGACAGGGTTAGGGGTTGGGGTTTAGGGTTAGTTTAATGGGAAAATAATGGGAAGATTAATTAACAGATAAAATTCCTTCAGAGTGGTTCCCTTTTTTTTTTAGGTCGGTGTTATAGGAAATAACCATCATCTCTCATACAGGTATTTGCCTCATACCCCACTTGTATGGGCTGGGCACAAGGCCTTGTTTTAACGTGGGCCCACCCACAAGCCAAAGCTCATGGGTGGGAAAGAACAAAAATTGCGTCGATCCCTTCAGCATTCCTCCACAAGGGGGGCGCCTCAGGCGCTGAGCAATAAACCAAGCCTTGCCCCTTTAAATCAAGGGAGCAGGTATTGCCTGGGGGGATAGCCCCCTGGGATTGACGCTATTAACTTGTAAAGATCCAGGGCCGAAGCCACTGGACCCCCACCCTGTTCGGTGGGTCTACATACATCTCTCATACATAGAAGATGCCAACAATACTGAGTTTGACATGAAACACCTGAGGAAGGCCGCCCTGTCGGCTGTGGCGTTAGAATGCACCGACTGCACCTCTGCAGAGGAGTAAGACTCCCCCAATGGGACCACCTGTTGGCCGAGGGTGGCAATCCGTGATGCTTAAAGATAGAGCCCAGGTGGATGAACAGTTCATGACTTGCAATACTCCACTTTGGCCCTATCTTGGGCTAGACGGGCTGGTCACGTCAAGCCCAGCACCTATATGATTTTCCCAATCCTATTGCCCTTATGGCAAGCCCCAACCCCTTTTTATCATATGGGTGCTAGAAGGAGGTAACTGAGGGTCTACATGTCCTGGGAATGACGTTAAACTATCTGATGGTGAGGTTCCAGTTTTGGAGGTTTGGGGAATGTGGAGCACCCCTTCATCACCATTTCGGCATCAAATGACCCACTGAGGTTGATATGCAACAAAACAAACCAAAACCTGAGGAAGGCCGGAGGGCACATCAGCCGAAATGTGTAGATAACAATAAAGATAAGGATAATAGTCTGTATAATCTTTTAATTTTAATTCTTTTTTAGTTCCCAGTTAGATTTTATTATTGAACAACTTTCCATGTTTTTTGTTGGTTTGTTTTTAAATTTATTTTTTATTTTTAATGTTTTTTTTTTTCTTTTCTTTCCGATGCTGATCTGCTTGTGTGTGTTTCTGCATGTCCTGCAAATATTGTGTAGTTTATTTGCTGTCTAGGATTAGCCATAGTCAATGGTCGTCATCAATGCTGAATGCTGTCTGATGATCGTGCGTTAAAAAAAACTGTGCGTAAGATTACTCAGGAAGAGTGGTTGGATGCACACCTTTCCCAAGAGTATTAGCTCTATGTGAAATGCAAACAGCTTCCTCCAGGGTTTGAACTTGGGTCGATGAGTCCATTTCCTACGACTCTAGCCATTACACCACGTGCATATATATATATATATATATATATATATATATATATATATGTGAAAATAAAATGGAAATTAATCTGACAGTGTGAATATGATATAATGAAAAAAACAAAGGATGTTTACAAAAGCATGGGCTCATCAGGAGAGAATGTGCAAACCGTTTCGGGTCCTTCCTCTCGACGGTTTAAAAATGCACGTGCGGTCGATGCAGATATTACGAGGGTGCTCATATCAGTGAGGTAGGGCCGGTGTTGCTTTTTAAACCGTCTAGAGGAAGGCCCCGAAACGGTTTGCACATTCTCTCCTGATGAGCCCATGCATTTGTAAACATCCTTTTTTTCTTCAATATATCATATATATATATATATATATATATATATACTATAGTGTGAGATGGTCACTGTTTCAGCTTTTGCTGGAATGGCGTACTAAAGGCAGTATTAATTGGTAGAGTGCTCAATATAAAATAGAGCTGTTATATAATATAATAAAATAAATATATAAAGGTTTTACATATATATTTATTAGGTGACATTTGAAACATCTTCACCTGATGATTGCATCGCATGAAACCAATATGGTTGTGAATGTTCCTTTGTCACCTAATAAATAGATATGTAAAACCTTTATATATTTATCTTATATATATATATATATATGGTTTAAAATCCTCCGACTATAGTTTCACGCAGTGTAGTGAATCCTCAGGGATATATTTAAACATATATTTAGCTCTTTTTATTGAGCACTTTTTAAATCGATTTTAATTAATCCAGAAGTAAAAATATTTCTTTGCTTTGTAGATTGGCAATTAACTGTTATATATATATATATATATGTGTGTGTGTAGTATATTAAGAAAGAATGAAAAAACACAGGTTTAAATGAGTTAAGTGGCGAGTTTATTGGCCAACGCTGCAGTGTTTCGATCTATTAATTAGATCATCTTCATTACCTTCCATATACTAACAAATGCCCTGAAGATGATCTAATTAATAGATCGAAACACTGCAGCGTTGGCCAATAAACTCACCACTTAACTCATTTAAACCTGTGTTTTTTCATTCTTTCTTAATATACTACACACACACACACACACACACACACACACACACACACACACATATATATATATATATATATATTATATATATATATATATATATATATTATTAACTTACCCATACTATTTGCTTCATATCTTTTTTCACCCTAGGAAGATTAAAGAGGATTTTCGATATATTTTTCTACAATAAATAAGCTTTCCAACAATACCAAATTTAGCTTAGCCTTTTTTTTTATTTCCGAGTTGGGCCCCAAAATGAGCTAATTCTACTGGACTATATACGTGTGTATATAAGTAAGTAAAGTCGTCGGGGTGGCCTAAAGTCGGTATCAGCTAATCAGCGAGGGAGTCTATCCCCTTTTCAATAGTGCTAGACTAAGGAGATTATCTTAGCGTCTGAGGTGGAGCGGCACACCTACAGTCAGCTCCTTACTTTACCGCACAGATCGCTGTGCTACTCATACGCTGAGTTGGCGAGGACCGGTATCGAACTAGGAACCTTGTGGTTTCTAGCCGAACGCTTTACCGACTGAGCTAAACCGGTCCATAAGTAAGGTTATTTGCCTCTCATCCCACTTATGAGGGCGTGACACAAGGACATTTTTATGTGGGCCCACCACAAGCCGAAGTTCATGGGTGGTAGGCACAAAAAATGCGTTGATCCCGTTGGCATTCCCCCTCGGGGGGGGGGGCCTCCTGGGATCGACGCTATCAATTTACTTAACGATCCAGTGGCTGAAGCTCACTGGATCCCCTGAGTACATCAAGGAAGTATTTAAGTAATAAAGTTGACAGTGAGGGAGTCTATCCCCTTTTTGCTAGTGCTATACCAGGGAATGGAGCACCACACCTACCATCAACTCACCACTTTACCAGATTACCTAATCTGTGCTACCTGTGCGCTGAGTTGGTGAGAACTTGTGTCACACCTGGAAGCTTTTGATTCCTAGCCAGGTGTTCCTCTGACTGAGCTAAAAATCTGTAATGTGTATGCACGCGCATGAAAGGTGGTGGGTACCGTATTAAGATAGGATGTTTTTAAGCGAGTCAGTTAATTTTACTTTCATTTCCCTCTGCAGCTGTGATCGTTTTGTTTTCGGCCATAAAACAAAATCCAAGGAAAATTCTTTCATTCGGGGATTTTTCTTTTTTTTTTTTTCTTTTCTTTTTTTCATTCTTCAGTTCATTTTTCCAATTTTATCTTCATTTTTACCCCCCCCCTTCTTTTTCTTCAATTTCTTTTTTCAATTTCTTTCTTTTCTTCCTCTGGAGAATGTGGAGTACCCCTTCATCACCATTACTCCCTGGTCTACTCTGACCTGGAGTGGTAGTACTTGTTAGGGTCCCATCTATGGGTTAAATAGAAAAAAATTGTTTATAAAAATTGTTTAAAAAACAAACTTTCTACCAAACTATTGCTTATAACAACCTTGAACTTTACCCAATAAACTCATCCCTTAAACTGATTCCCAATCCACTTAGCAACAAACAACTGCAAACAACCTACTGTTAAAATCAATAAAAATCCTTGAAAAAAAGATATAGTAATTTATGAGTAAGTGCGTCCCGGTCCCCCGCCTCAAAAACCGCTACCCGGTGACTATCAAAATAACAACCCCAGCTTGTCGTAATTCTTGTTTATTTATTGTAATTTGTCGTAATTCTTTTTTAGATATGAAGATGGATATATAGTTTTTAATAGACTGAGATAGGTAGATAAACAAACAAAATAATATATAGATATGAACAAATGAGATAGATATTTTTGACAAGTAAATGTATTTTGGGGGGTCGCTTCTTTTTTTTTCGTAATTCTTGTTTATTTAAACTAAAAACAAGACATTTAACAAACATGAATAAAAAAAATCTTAGTATTTAAAGTAATATAGATAAATATGAACAAATTGAGATAGATAGATAGATATGAAGATGGATAGTTTTGAATAGACTGAGCTGGGTTGTTATTTTAATAGTCACCGGGCAGCAACTCTTGAGGCAGGAGACCGGGACGCACTTCCTCATAAATTACCGTTTAATGCATAATAACTGCTTATGAATCTAATGTGGTCATGAAATAGGGGATCAGTTTACAACTAGTTTATAATACCAGAATGATCCCTCACTTTATATCCAGAAACACAAATGTCTAAAAACAGTTGAGGTATTTTAATGGCATATTAACATAAATCTAATATGGTCAAAAACTGGGGGATCAGTTTACAACTCGGTTATAATATCAAAATGACCTCTCACTTTATATCCAGAAACACAAATGTCTAAAAACAGTTGAGATATCTGGTTTGGTTTAATTTTAATGGCATATTAACTCCGTATGAATCTAATATGGTTGAGAAATTACCAAAGATATAATAAATTTGACCATCCCTCACAACCAACTGCTTAGCATAAAATAACCCTGGATGGGTTGACATGCCGTTAAAATCAATAAAATCGGTCATTAATCCCAGGTCCATTCTTGACCCGGACTGATAATTCCTGTTAGGGTCCCATCTACGGGTTGGTTAGCACATATCCGTCCATTAAGGACGATGGCGTAGTGTCCAATAAATAAATAAATAAATAATATAATCTGAATTTAGCTTTCATTCCACTCACAGAGACAGCAACCCAATTTATATTCGCTCTTTAACATATTTTAACAACCTAAAAAAAGATTCTGTGATAAAGATATTTAATTTTAAATACTGCATAGTGAGTTCAATCCTCGTTGTGTGCTCCATTCTTGTATTTTCTCTCAAGTACTTAATCACTACAGATTTGGACACAGGAAACCTACAAACTATAATGACCATCTCACTACAGATCTGGACTTATATATTACAGAGGAAACCTATAACCTATAATGACCATCTCACTACAGATCTGGACTTAGATGGCTGGTTGGTACATATCCACCCACAAAGGACGATGGCGTAGTGTCCAATGAATAAATGAATAAATAATCTGCATCTGCACAAGTGACTGGGCAGGCCAATTCTTGAGTGACAGTCTTTGGTGCACTGACTGCACACAAACTGTGATGCTTTCTGGGGCTGCTGTCTTTTCCCTCTCTTTCTGGCTCTCTTTGATGTCGAGGTTACTCTCCTCTCCCCCCATCTGTGCCTTGCTTAACAGTAAGGCAACCAGGCTGCTCGATATTTTGCATCTACTGCCCTTGTGTTTGTATCAATATGTCATATCCTCATGTCCCTCTCCTGATCTGGAGTGGCAGATTTACAATGTAAATGGCCCAGCAGCCCATCCACCACTTTTATAGGGACTGTAGAATACTGATAATTGTTATTCTGTGTTACTTTCACCCTTAGCCAGGATTGAACCTGCAGTCTGGAAATGACTGTTACAGATTGTTAACTATTGGACAGTAGAACAGTCAAACACCTCCTCAGCTTAATGGACTCTTCCTGGCAGCAGTGGCAGGAATTATTTAAGCTGTTATAGTGGGTTCATTAATGAACTAGTAACTTCATGTTAGGCTTGGCCAGTCAAACCAATTGTTGACTGTCTAACTGACTGACTTCAATAGGGACCATAGATATGTATAATTCAAATAATCCAATAATTTAACGTTATAGAATAAAGTTTGGATTTTACCTGATTTTTTTTTTCATCCCCCCCTCTTTTTTCACTCCTCTCTCCCCTATTTTCAATTTTTTTTGCCATTTTTAAAATTTCTTTTTATATTCCTTTTTTTTTATTTCTTTTCATTTTTTCACCCCTCTTTTATTTACCACCCATCTTTATACCCCTCTTTATTTAACATCCTTCTTCCCCCCTCTTTCTCCCTCCCTCTTTTTACCCCCTCTTTTCTACCCCTCTCTTTTTAACCCCCTCTCTTTTTTACCCCCCCCTCTCTCTTTTTCCCCATCCCCCTCTCTCTCTTTCCCCCCCTCTCTCTCTCTTTCCCCCTCTCTCTCTCTTTCCCCCCTCTCTCTCTCTTTCCCCCCTCTTTACCCCTCTCTTTTACCACTCTTTTTTACCCCCTCTTTATTTACACCCCTCTTTTTTACACCCCCTCTTATTTACCCCCTCTTTATTAACATCCTTCTTTCCTCCTTATTACCCCTCTCTTTTACCCCCTCTTAACCACTCTTTTTACCCACTCTTTATTTACACCCCTCTTTTATTTCGCCTCTCCCCTCTTTTTCATCTACACCCTCTTTTTTTATCTTTTGTTTTCAATCTTTTTTGCCATTTTTCAATTTTTTCCAGGATCCATCATGTTTACAAGTTGGTTCTGGGGCTACTTTATTAAAAAAATTTAACTCCATGCCAAATACTTGAAAAAATTTGCTAGCCGAAGCAATTTATTCAATATAAGTACCATAGACTACCAAGTTGAGGTAGGTATAGCGCATGATGCTTCATTAGTGTTAATGTTTTAGTTTCTGCACTAAATTGACCTTTGACCTCTTGAATCCCTTGTGATGGATTTTGACCTCAGCCTAACAACTTGTAGTTTGATTTTTAGGTATTATGTGCATTTTCCTTTTTTTTTTTTCCTTTTTCCAGGCTGAAAAATTAACATGGCTTTTTAAAAAACCAAAAAAAAAAACAATCATCCTGCTCTTAACAGGTCTTATTTCTTTCTATCTTTATAGCTTCACTCACCTCCGTGCTGGATCCTTTTTATTTGATGACATCAGTCTATAAGCAACTGTTGTTCCTGATATATGTGTGTAAAATTGTCTCTCTCTCTCTCGCTCTCTCATATATTTTGGTTTGGTTTGTTTTACGGCATATCAACCTCAGTGGGTCATTTAATGCTGATAAAGTTTTGAAATAAATTCATTCTTAATAGATACACAACTAGCAAATATATGCACCCTCCGGGTGCAAGTATTTAAGTTTTAATGTTATGAAATATCGTATTAAATTAGAAAGTCTAATAAGAATGCAGATAAAAAGATTTGAAACAGAGTGGGGGTATAATAAAAAAATAGAAATGAAACTTACTCTTCCATCACTGCCATCTTTCATTGCTGAATTTTACTTATTTAACTATTTAGTTAAATTAGGAAATAAAGAATAAAATGACAGTTATTTTTTCTTGTTAATGGATTTCATTTAAGATTCATTGGAGAGATTTTTGCTTATATTCATTAAAATAAAACCAAACAGTTAGAAATCAATAATACTAAGCACATATTTAATAAAATCACATTTTTAATATTAATATGCAAATTAGCCTTCCCGTTCACACTGCAAACCACTGTTTTTTGTATATATAAATACAATTGAATGTTATTAGTAAGTAGATATGGACAACACTAATAAAAAGGTGAAGCAATTTTATTAATAATTGAGGTTTAAATATAAATAAAATCATGAAGAATGTGATGAAAATAACTATGTTAATTGTGACTCGATTAGTAATATAGTTTCGGTTACAGATAGAAAAACACACAATCTCCATTATAATAAGATGTTTTTTTTATAAACACATTTTTCTATTTAACCTAGTCTATGAGACCCTAACAGGTACTACCACTCCGGGTCAGAGTGGACCAGGGAGCAATAGTGATGAAGGGGTGCTCCACATTCCCCAAACCTCCAGAACTGGAACCTCACCATCAGATAGTTTAACATCATACCCAGGACATGTAGACCCGCAGCCACTGCCTTTTAGCACTCATATGATAAAAAGGGTTGGGACTTGCCATAAGGGCAATAGGGTTCGGGCAATCATATAGGTGCTAGGACTAGGACTTTGGTTTGTTTTGTTTTACGGCATATCAACCTCAGTGGGTCATTTAATGCTGATAAAGTTTTGAAATAAATTCTTAATGGATACACAATGTTTTTTTTATAAATACATTTTTCTGTTTAACATAATCTATGAGACCCTAACAGTCAACAGGTGGCCCCATTGTGGGAGTCTTACCCCTCTGCAGAAGTGTAGTCAGTGCATTCAGGGCGGTTCTCATCATCATACAAGAAAAAAAAAAAACAGAACTTATATAAAGAAGGAAAGGCAAAGAGAAAGAAGAAAGTATACAGAATGGGGAAAGAAGAAGAAGGAAAGAGGAAGAAAAAATAGAGGAAAAGAATTAGGGAAAGAGGAGGAAAAAGAAAAAAATTGAGGGAAAAATAATAGAGAAAGAAGAAGAATGAGAAAAGCAATAAAGAAAGAAAAAGGAAATACAAAGAAAGAGGAAGAAGGAAAGGGGAAGAAACGAGTGAAAAAGGAATTAAAGGAAGGAGAATAAAATAATTATATTAAGGGAATAATGATGATAATAAGGGAATAATGATAATAATAATAATAAGGGGATAATAATAATAAGGGAATAATAATAATAAGGGAATAATGATAATAATAATAAGGGGATAATAATAATAAGGGAATAATAATAATAATAATAAGGGGATAATAATAATAATAATAAGGGGATAATAATAATAATAATAAGGGGATAATAATAATAATAAGGGATAATAATAATAATGGGATAATAATAATAATAATAATAACGGAATAATGATGATAATAATAATAACGGAATAATAATGATGATGATAATAATAATAACGGAATAATGATGATGATGATAATAAGGGAATAATAATGGTGATGATAATAAGGGAATAATAATGGTGATGATAATAAGGGAATAATAATGGTGATGATAATAATAATGGAATAATGAAAATGATAAGGGAATAATAAAATAATAAGGGAATGATGATAATAATAATAAGGGAATAATAATAATGTCTTATTTTTTCTATCTTTATAGCTTCACTCACCTCCATGTTGGAACCCTTTATTTGATGCCATCAGTCTATAT
>JALAJA010000150.1:128778-133327 GCA_023376005.1 Doryteuthis pealeii | reverse complement strand
GAGTGAAAGAAAGAAGAAAGAAAAGTAGAAAGAAGAAGAGAAAGGAAGAATAAGAAGGCCAAGAGAAGAAGAAGAGATAGAAGAAGGAAGAAGAAGAAGAGAAAGAAGAAATGAGGTGAAGAAAGCAAAGAGAAGAAGAAAGAAGAAGAAGAAGAAAGAGAAAAGGAAGGAAAAGAAGAAGAAGAAGAACGTAGTAGAAGAAGAAGGGAGAGAAAGAAGAAGGAGAGATAGCAAAGAAGAAGAAGGAAGAAGAAGAAGAAGAAAGAAGAAGAAGAACAAGAACAAGAACAAGAACAAGAACAGAACAAGAACAAGAACAAGAATGTAGTAGAAGAAGAAGAAAGGAGAGAAAGGAAGAAGGAGAGATAGAAGAAGAAGAAGAAGAAGAAGAAGAAAAGAAGAAGACAGAAATGAAAGAAGGAGAAGAAGAAGAAGAAAGAGAAAGAAGAAGAAGAGAAAGAATGAGGTGAAAGAAGAAGAAACAGAAGAACAGACAAGAACAAGAACAAGAATCAAGAAAACAAGAGAAGAAGAAGAAAAGGAAAAAACAAGAAGAAGAAGAAGAAGAAGAAGAAGAAGAAGAAGAAGAAAGAAGAAGAAAATGAGGTGAAAGAAGAGAAGAAGAAGAAGAAGAAGAAGAAGAAGAAGAAGAAGAAAGAAGAAAGAAGAAGAAGAAGAATATGAGGGTGAAAGAAGAAGAACAAAAGAACAAGAACAAGAACAAGAACAAGGTCAAGGAAACACAAGAGAAGAAGAAGAAGAAGAAGAAGGAAGAAGAGAAGAAGAAGAAGAGAAGGAAGAATGAGGTGAAAGAAGAAGAAGAAGAAGAAGAAGAAGAAGAAGAAGAAGAAGAAGAGAAGATTGAGTGAAAGAAAGAAAAGAAGAACAACAACAACAAGAACAAGAACAAGAACAAGATCAAGGAAAACAAGAAGAAGAAAGCAAGAAGAAGAAGAAGAAGAAGAAGAAGAAGAAGAAGAAGAATTTGCGAAGAAAAAACGTTTTTAACAAGGGTGATTATGAATAGGAATTATTGCAAAAAGACATAACCAAAGATGGAAGAAAACAAGAAGTAAAGTAAATACGGACTTCAATTGCAAATTGAAAAAAAGAAAAAGGCTTTTCTTTTTAAAATTGAATTAAACGAAAAGACGGGTACAAAATGTCAGCCAAACAGAGACAAAAATCATCCAATCAAACAATAAAGAAAACTTATTTAAAAAATAAAAATTAAAGATAGAGAAAGAAAAAAAGGATAAAAATGACAAAGTAGAAATAATCTTCTCAAAAATGAGCACATCAAGGAAACGGGAATTTAATATAAATCAATAAATATGTATGAGGCGAAGAAAGGACAGGAAGAAGTGTATGAATGAGAGAACGGAGAGTCGGGCACAAAAGGTTTTTTAATAGAATTCGACGTACAAATGAGAATTGACCCCTGACTTGAACACATCCATGATTTCACCGGCATTTTTCCACGATTTGAAAACGAGGCAGACGACCGCTCACACACAAAAAAACAAAAAAACATGGCGTCGGTATCTTGTATTTTTGCTTTACGTCAGGAACGGTTTTTCAAATTAGGAAGCAGCGAAATTGTAAAGAGAAAGATAAGATTATAATAATATATATATATATATATATATATATATATATATATATATATATATATATTACAAGAGAAGTAAGGTCAAGACAGCAGGGAGTGAAAGATGCGAGCCAAATTTTTATTCATATTTTAAATAGAATTAAACGAATGATAATATTTTTTGTGATCATATATATATATATATATAATATATATATATATATATATTTCTGGTGCCTGTGTCTGCGTATCGTTCTGTCTGTCTGTCTGTCTGTCTGTGCGGGGATGCTATGAAAACAAAAACCTGTTCGATGATCAAACAAAAATTTTCTCGTTCAGAATTGTACGATGAATCCAGTGGTGGTATATACTATATATATTATATATATATATATATATATATATACCACCAGTGGATTTTTCTTCTCCAATTCTGAACAAGAAAATCATATATATACATATGTGTGTGTTTGTGTCTGTGTGTGTGTGTGTGAATATACATATATATACATTTCTGTATATGTTTTAACGAGTATAATTATTTGTGTGAATATATGTATATACCTGTGTGTGAATGTGTTTAGTGAGTATATATATATATATATATATATATATATATATATTATATATATATATATGTGTGTGTGTGTGTGTGTGTGTATATATATATATATATATATATATGATTATATGTTTAGTAAGTAACAGAATGTGCGTTGTTAGTAAGTATACAGATATGTGAATATATGTATATACCTTTGTGTGTGTATATCTTAGTGAGCATATATATATATATATATATATATATATATATATCTTATTATAATGGAGATTGTGTGTTTTTCTGTCTGTAACCGAAACTATATTACTAATCGAGTCACAATTAACATAGTTATTTTAATCACAATCTTCATGATTTTATTTATATTTAAACCTCAATTATTAATAAAATTGCTTCACCTTTTTATTAGTGCTGTCCATATCTACATACTAATAACATGCTATTGTATTTATATATACAAAAAATAGCGGTTTGCAGTGTGAACGGGAAGGCTAATTTGCATATTGATATTAAAAATGTGATTTTATTAAATATGTGCTTAGTATTATTGATTTCTAACTGTTTGGTTTTATTTTAATGAATATAAGCAAAAATCTCTCCGATGAATCTTAAATGAAATCCATTAACAAGAAAAATAAGTGTTATTTTATTCTTTATTTCCTAATTTAACTAAATAGTTAAATAAGTAAAATTCAGCAATGAAAGACGGCAGTGATGGAAGAGTAAGTTTCATTTCTATTTTTTCTATTATAACCCCACTCTGTTTCAAATCTTTTTATCTGCATTCTTATTAGACTTTCTAATTTAATACGATATTTCATTACATTAAAACTTAAATACTTGCACCCGGAGGGTGCATATATTTGCTAGTATATATAATAAATAAGTAATTGTACTATATAATATATATATATATATATATATATATATATACTTGTGTGTATACATGTATTAGTGCATATATATACTTGTATGTATACATATATTAGTATATATGCGCACACACAAATACACACCATCACATGCAGACACACACACACACACAAGTATATATATATATATATATATATATATATATATATATATATATATATATGAATTAATTGGGGGTAACTAGGGAACACATTACCTACAGTAGTATCATTAAAAGTGGGGATAACTACAATGAATTTGTAAATTTACCCCAACATCCTGTTCAGAATTTTCTAAGTCCATGAGGATATATAAAAAAATGGTTAAAAATGACATCTAAAGTTACCTGTTATTTCCCTTAAATCAAAGACTTCTAAATTTAATATTACATTTAAACAAAGGTTATCGTTTGGAGTGGATAATGAAAACGAATGAGACTTCCGGCCGGGTGGAATGAGGTGGTATAGGACTTTAAGAGTTAATGAATTTCCATATCGAACATTCTGGGTCTTAAGTTGATTGGTTGGATTTTACGATCAATTGGCTGGTCACGTCAAGTCCTAGCACCTATGTGATTGACCCAACCATATGGCTTTTACGACAGACCCTTTCTGTCATATATGTGCAAGATGGCGGTGATTGAGGGTCTTTAGTATCCTGGGTATGACATTAAACTGCATCTGGACCTCTGGGTAGTGTGGAATACGCCTTTATTGTCATTACTGCCAGGGACACCCTGGCCCGGAGTGGTAGTATCTGTTAGGGTCTTATCTATTTTAAATAGAAGAAAATGTGTGAACAAAAATCTTTTTTTTAAGTTGAGTGTTAAAAATGTTCTTAATAACCAAGAATGAATAAAAATCTCTTTGGTATAAAATAATGCAACAGGGGTTGACATGCCGTAAAATCCAACAAGCTTATCAACCAACCTGTTTTTCAATTTCCTTCGAAACCCTGACTAGCCCTGTTTTCTTTACCGCGAGAATGTCTGTACGTCTTTATTTTTATTCATTCATTAATTTTTAATAACCAAGAACGAATGAAACTGTCTTTGGCATAAAATGACGCAACAGGGTTAACATGCCGTAAAGTACAACGGGCTTACCAACCAACCTGATTTTCGATTTCACTCGAAACCCTGACCAGCCCTGTTATCCTTACCGAGCGAATGTCTGTACGTCTTTATGTCTGTATATTTATTCATTCATAAATTTTTAATAACCAAGAATGAATAAAACTGTCTTTGGCATAAAATAACGTAACAGGGGTTGACATGCCGTAAAATCCAATCAACTTACCAGCCAACTTGTTTTTCAATTTCATTCGAAACCGTGACCAGCTCTGTTATCCTTAACGAGCAAATGTCTGTACGTCCTCATGTTTTAATTTTTATTCGTTCATAAATTTTTAATAACCAGGAACGAATAAAACTTTCTTTGGCACAAAATAACACAACAGGAGTTGACGTGCCATAAAGTCCAACC
>JALAJA010000150.1:118778-121278 GCA_023376005.1 Doryteuthis pealeii | reverse complement strand
ATATATATATATCAGTCTGTTCGTATCTATCGTGTCGTAAGTGTAGCTAACCCTCGCTTTGTTTACAAAAAAGTTTGAGGACTCTAGTGAATTCATTTCCGCTTAGAAATGTAGCAATTAAATAGTGTTCTATATTTGACAGCTACCTCTGGCCTCACGGGTAAGAGGCTTGGCGACCAGGGGTAGCTGTTAAGGTATAACCGCACTGATGAGAGGTGATACCTCGAAACACGTGTCTGTGGATTACTTATTATATATATTATATATATATATATATATGTATGTATGTATGTATGTATGGGTAATTCCCTGTCAAATCATCCAGGCCATGTTACCCACCCCCTTCAACTTTTCTGAAATTTTGTCCAAGAGGGCATTTTGATAAATTTAGCCAATACCCAAAATCTGAGGTTTCAATCCAAAAAATGTCGGTGTTATGTCAATTTTTAGCTTGGAGAGCTAAAAATCTATCTAATTTGAGGGGAGTCGCGAAAAATGGCGACATTTTGTAATCTATTTTTGTCTGTAAAATGAGTTCTAGAGCTTCCCTACTACTACAAATTGGTTTATAAAAACATTTTTGTGTACTAGAAACGGCTACTCAGCGTCGCCTGGGCATGGGGGGGGGCGGCAAAAACCCTTGGTATATTTGTTTACTTTTGTGATCTACAAATGCTGAACAATTCTAAGAAGAATTTCAATGCTATGTAAATATATATTTACTTTCATTATTTGTGCTTTCATCTGGACATACATACACACCAACTGCACTTTATATATGTATAGATAGATATATTTTTAAAGATAATATGGGTGCTCTATTTATAAGTAAAGAGTGCACAATATCATTAATAGAACATTTATATTTAACTTAAGGTAGTGTGGACATGGAGTCAACGACACTTGGTTAGTGAGATTTTATCTGTCTAATGTATATATATATATATATATATATATATATATATATATATATATATGAGAGATTATGTGCTTCATTAAAGTCAGACCTAATTTGTTAATTAATTAATTATAATTAAATGAATTAGGCGTGCATATCAGTTTAAATGTAAAGCGTAAACAAATCGAGAAAAAGTCGATCTCTGTATGTACATTTCAGCCTATTAGGCCTCATCAGCAGAGCTATAGACAGGGCAGTGCTTTGTGCGTGATTCGAACCCTACCTGTCAGGCTGACAGGCGGGCACACAAACCATTACACTAGCAGGCTTTCCCTACAGAGATCGACTTTTTCTCGATTCGTTTAAACCGATATGCACGCCTAATTCATTTAATTATAATTAATTGATTAACAAATTAGGTATGACTTTAATTAAGCACATAATCTCCCAAAAATTGTCGACCTTCGCCATTTCAAACACATTGTTTGTTCACTTCATATATATATATATATATATATATATATATATATATATATATATATATATAGTTTTATCATTCACATAGAGTCCTGTTTCACCGCTTCACGGCTCATCTGTGTCACAAGACAATGTAGGCTGCTTCAGGCAGTATTCGAAACCCGAGCGGATTGTCATCAGACACCTGACCACCGCGCCAACTGCACAGCCACTTTATAGAAATGGAATTTTAATGTTACTAGGGAGTGCTCTATCCGTAATAAAGAGAGCTATGCAATTATATTATTTATGTTTCCTGTTGTGCAGAACAACAAAGTTTTTATCAAGCCTATGCATATTTAGATTAGATCATTTACTTGCACTATTGTTTGAGGAAATAGCATTAAAGATCGTCTACTAAAATGCACTAAAAATCTTCGTTTTCATAAAATTTATCTTAGAAATTGATTGGAAAATTTACCATTTTCACTATTTAAATCAGAAATGTTATTTTATTTTATTAGAATGACACGAATTAGATATTATAAATAGAATTCAAATTGAAAATGTGTCCCCCACCCATCACCACCGACACCTCTGATACGCTGCTTTTTACCTCATTAATTAAGCTGTAACCTACGATCTTTGATGCTATTTCCTCAAGCAATGGTAGATCTAAAAGATCTAATTTTGGTATCAGTATTCAGTATACTAACTCACAACTTTCGCATAAATGGACAATTTGATATTTTAAGAAAGTGAAAAATCGACCTACCTTAGTGTACACACAAGAAAACATGGACTTAATGGCATCACATACGTGTGATTTTTAAGAAAAATTAAATGGTGAGAAGTTGGATTTTTTTCTCTATTTAATCGTTAATGATAGCCGCTGGTCAGATAATTGCCGGCACCCATCTTCTCACTTGCTACGTATTAAGTGAGAGCAGTTTAAATTGTGAGAGATACTTTAAACTAGTCCTCAGTTTCCCTAATTAGTTGGGGGGAAAATAACTTTTCTCCCCTTATTTCCCCCCTCTAATTTGGAATAATTCCCTTAAAAATTTTAAATCTGGAATAAGAAAATAATTTTGGGAAAAAAAAAAGGTTGCAATGGCCTTTCCCAAAAGTGGAATGGTGCCATAA
>JALAJA010000150.1:98778-116278 GCA_023376005.1 Doryteuthis pealeii | reverse complement strand
GGGATCGGTCCTTTCAGGCGTAACCCAGCGTAAGACCCTATGAGAGAGAGAGGGCGAGAGAGGGAGAGAAAGAGGGGGAGGGAAGAGAAAGATGGAGAGGGAGAGAGGGAGAGAGAGAGAGAGAGAGAAAAATTGACACGAACAGAAAGAATGAAATAAGGAAAGAAGAAATGATAGTTAATTTGGCAGTAAAAAATAAGAAAGGAAAAAGATGGTAGCGGAAAACAAAAAGAGAAAAATAAAGAAAGAAAAAAGAAAGAATGCTGACACCAAAATGGGAATAAAAAGTAAAGAAGAAGCATGAAATAAAGAAAGAAAGGAAGAAAAGAAAGAAAGGTGTGAAGGAAAACGATAAAGACAAAGACGAAAAGAAAGAAGTTTTGAGGTAAAGAAAGAAAACTGAAAGCAAAATTGACATAAAAGAGAAAGACAAAAAACGAGAAAAAGAGAAAGACAAAAGAAAGAAAGAAAGAAAAGAAAGATGTTTAGAAAGAAAAAAGAAAGAAGGAAAGATATTTAGAAAAGAAAGAAAGAAAGGTGTGAAGGAAAACGATAAAGACAAAGACGAAAAGAAAGAAGTTTTGAGTAAAGAAAGAAAACTGAAGCAAAATTGACATAAAAGAGAAAGACAAAAACGAGAAAAAGAGAAAGACAAAGAAAGAAAGAAAGAAAGATGTTTAGAAAGAAGAAAGAAAGAAGGAAAGATGTTTTAGAAAGAAGAGAAAGAAAAGAAGGAAAGATATTTAGAAAGAAAGAAAGAAAGGTGTGAAGGATACGATAAAGAAAAAAGACAAAAGAAAGCAAGAAAGAATGAAAGAAAGATGTTTAGAAAGAAAGAAAGAAGGAAAGATGTTTAGAAAGAAAGAAAGAAAGAAAGAAAGAAATGTGTGAAGGAATAACTATAAGAAAAAATACAAAAGAAAGCAAGAAAGAAGAAAGAAAGAAAGATGTTTAGAAAGAAAGAAGGAAATGTTTAGAAGAAAGAAGAAGGAAAGATGTTTAGAAAGAAAGAAAGAAAGAAAGAATGATGTGTGAAGGAATACGATAAAGAAAAAAGACAAAAGAAAGCAAGAAAGAAAGAAAGAAAGATGTTTAGAAAGAAAGAAGGAAAGATGTTTAGAAAGAAAGAAAGAAGGAAAGATGTTTAGAAAGAAAAGAAAGAAAGAAGGAAAGAAGAAAGAAAGAAATGTGTGAAGGAATACTATAAAGAAAAAAGACAAAAGAAAGCAAGCAAGCAAGCAAGAAAGAAAGAAAGAAAGAAAGAAAGAAAGAAAGCGTGAAAGATAGAAAGATGCCAGATAACAAGAAAATAATTTAAGAAAATAAGTGAAAAAAAAACCCCGGTTAATTGGCGATGTTGGAAATAATGCATGTAAATTGTTTTGGGAAGTTGAAGAAAGGTGAATTGAATTGGGGGTCAAACCACAAACAGCGGTAGACCACAAGAATTTGGAAGTGGTCTGGCAGAAATCTACTAAATGATAACCTGATTCAACATTGGAATTTCCACATAGATTAAACAGACCTACGAGGGTGATGAAAAACTTAGGCCATTTTGTTTAGGACAGGTATAATTACCAACACAGGAACATGTATCATACATCAAAATGAAGCTGGTCCTCTGTGGATCAACTCCCTACTTCTCCACATAGGTGAGTCAAAGAGTAATGCCATTTTGTTTAGGACTGGTATAATTACCAACACAGGAACATGTATCATACATCAAAATGAAGCTGGTCTTCTGTGGATCACATCCCTACTCTCCACATATGTGAGACAAAAAGTAATGCCATTTTGTTTATGACAGGTACAATTACCAACACAGGAACATATATCATACATCAAAATGAAGCTGGCCCTCTGTGAATCCCATCCCTACTTCTCCACATAGGTGAGTAAAAAGTAATGCCATTTTTATTAGGACAGGTATAATTACCAACACAGGAACATGTATCATACATCAAAATGTAGCTGGTCCTCTGTGAATCACTTCCTACTTCTCCACATAGGTGAGTTAAAAAGTAATGCCATTTTGTTTAGGACAGGTATAATTACCAACACAGGAACATGTATCATACATCAAAATGAAGCTGGTCCTCTGTGATCATTCCCTACTTCTCCACATAGGCGAGTCAAAGTGTAATGCCATTTTGTTTAGGACAGGTATAATTACCAACCACAGGAACATGTATCATACATCAAAATGAAGCTGGTCTTCTGTGGATCACATCCCTACTTCTCCTGATGGGTATGTCAAAATGTAATGTCATTTTGTTTAGGACAGGTATAATTACCAACACAGGAACATGAATCATGAAACAAAATGAAGCTGGTCCTCTGTGGATCACATCCCTACTTCTCCACATAGTCACCGTTTCTCTCAATAGCAATGTTTCACCTTTGAATGAGAACATATATTCCTGTCCGTGGTGTAACCACCAAGAAGCACGTGGTGTAATGGTTAAAGTCATTGGAAATGGACTCGTCGCCCGAGTTCAAATCCTGGACGTGGTAATTGCATTTCACTTAGCGCTATACCCTTGGGAAAGGTATGAATCCTACTCTCCCTCCAGCTATGGATAAGTAGTAGGCAGACTGGGCTCTTTAACCTTGGTTAGACAACCGGTCTAGGAGAAGAAAAACTCTGAATTCAAACCTGTTGAACTCCGCTTAAGAAATTGACCTTGTGTCACATCCTGCTCGTGCGGAGGGGTGGTAAATATATATATTCCTGCCCCGTAAAATTCTGTTGACTGTTCTTTAAGCCATTTCTTCGTTACAGATTTCACTTCTTCGTCACTACAATAATTTCGCCTCTCAAACCCTCTTTCATAGGGCTGAAGAGATGGTAGTCTGATGGCGCTAAATCTGGTGAGTATGGAGGATGTGATGAAGTTGTCCACCGAATGAGGCGATTTTCCCCCTTGTCCTGATGCTTGTGTGTGGTCGAGCATTGTCACAACAGAAGGAGGACATTGACGATTGTCTCAACGTAGGCCTTAGTTTTATTAAAAAAAGACTTCACATGAAATAAAAGAAATGGCATTCCTTTTTGGCTCACCCACCTAAAATAGAAAAATAAAATCTACATATTAATATTCGTGTTCCTTAAACGTACAACCGTTAGCATCTTTCTTACAATGTTTCTTTCTTCTCACTGCGTTTTATCTTTCTTTCTTTCTTTCTTTTCTTTCTTCCTCCTTTCTTCTTTCTTTCTTTTCTTCTTTTTTCTTTCTTCTCTTCTTTCTTCTATCTTCCGTTCTTTCTTTCTTTCTTTCTTTTTTTTCTTCTTTCTTTCTTTCTATCTTCCTTCTTTCTTTCTTTCTGTTTTTTTCTTTCTTTCTTTCTTTCTTTATTCCGTTCTTTCTTACTTCTTCTTTCTTTTCTTTCTTTCTTTTCTTTCTTTCTTTCTTTCTTCCAAAGTTTCATTCTTTCTTCTTATACTTTCTTTCTTTCAATTTTTTTCCTCTTTTTCATACTTTCTTTCTTACAATGTTTCTTTCTTTCTCTCCGCGTTTTATCTTTCTTTCTTTCTTTCTTTCTTTCTTTCTTTCTTTCTTTCTATCATATCTATCTATCTATCTATCTGTCTATCTATCTATGCTTTCTTTATTTCTTTTCTTTCTTCCTGCCTTCCAAAATTTTCCTTCTTTCTTCTTATACTTACTTTAAAACATACTTACATTANAAACGGTAAAGTAAGAGATTGGTCGGTTTTTGACTTAATTGCAAATTACGATTAATTACAAGCAATTAAAACATATTTTATTTTCAAACATAATTTAATCCTAAAAGTAAGGAATAATTTAGTATAATTTTCGTGTCATTAAACTAAACAGTAAAAAAATCCTTTAGGAAGCAAAAGTTGTACAGCTTTAGTACAAAGATAGATATACATATGTGTGTATGTGTGTGCATGTGTGTGTGAGTGAGTTTGTGCGCGTGTTAGTGTATATATATATATATATATATATATATATATATATATATATATATATATATATATATGAGAAGTAAACAAACAATGTGTTTTGATATGGCTTTTTTATTTAGCCGACAATTTTTGGGAGAATATGTGCTTAATTGAAGTCGTACCTAATTTCGAAAATTAATTAATTAATAATTAATGAATTAGGCGGGCATACCTATTCAAATATAAGTCTAAACAAATCGAGAAAAATCAATCTCTGTATGTACATTTCGGCCTATTAGGTTTCATCGGCAGAGCTATACACAGGAAGACCGCTTTGTGTGTGATTCGAACCCTGACTGTCAAGCTGACAGGCGGGGACTCTAACCATTACACCAGCTGGCCTTTCCAGATTTTTCGTTTTGTTTTGTTTAATATATATATATATATATATATATATATATATATATATATATATGAGAACGTAAACAAACATATGGCTATTTTCAGCCGACAATATTTGGGAGAGAATATGTGCTTAATTAAAGTCGAACCTAATTTTTTGAAAGTTAATTCATTAATAATTAATTAGGCGGGATTTAACAATGTAAATGTAAGGCTAAACAAATCGAGAAAAATCAATCCCTGTATGTACATTTCGGCCTATTAGGCCTCATCAACAGAGCTATAGACAGGAAGACCGCTTTGTGTGTGATTCGAACCTGACTGTCAAGCTGACAGGCGGGGACTCTAACCATTACGCCAGCTGGCCTTTCCCAGATTTTTCGTTTTGTTTTGTTTTGTTTTGTTTTGTTAATATATATATATATATATATATATATATATAGAGAGAGAGAGAGAGAGAGAGAGAGAGAGAGTTAAAAAACTGAAATATTTTAGACGCCGGTAATAAACAAAGAAAAAAATAATAAATTTCTTTTAAATGTGATGCAAAAAAAAAAAAAAAACAAACAAACTTTATCTTCACAGAGAGACGAAATGTGCTCATCTGAAATTCGTCTTACCCCTCTTCGTTACACATTCCACCCCTCACTCCACAGATGCACCACCTCCCCCCGACCCTCGGGCAACCCATACACAACGAGTGCATTTCACTTGCAGATCCAGGAACTTTGTCGCTGCACGTAGAAAGAAAAGTTTTGGCACCCTTTGTAATTTTATCAAATGGTAGACAAAAAAAAAAAAAACGAAAAAAAGAAAAAGAAAAAGAAAAATAAACAAAAATAAAAGACATAGAATTTCCCGCCAAAAAGTCATGGCGTCAATTATGAAGTCGAGTGAAAAGGAGAGTAATAAAAAAAATTCTCAGTTTCTGTCCTTTTGAGAAAATAGGTGAGTTACTCTCCTCTAAAATAGAAATAAGGATGATCTTGGGGTAGGGGGTCGAATCAAATACTTGGCAACTTTTCATTCATATGTATTCATATATATATATATATATATATATATATATATATATATGTGTTGTGTGTGTGTGTGTGTGTGTGTATCTTATATTATGAAGATTGTGTGTTTTTCTGTCTGTAACCGAAACTATATTACTACTCAAGTCACAATTTCCTTAGTTATTGACATCACATTCTCCATGATGTTAATTTTATTTAAATCTCAATTATTAATAAAATTGTTGTACATTATTAATACTGTTAACTATATCTACATGATATTTTCCACGTACCCCACTTGTACGGGTCAGTCACAAGGCCCTATTTATGTGAGACCACCCACAAGCCGAGACTCATGGGGTGGCAGGTGAAAAATTGCGTCGATCCCGTCGGCATTCCCCCTCAAGGGGGCGCCTCAGGCGCTGGGCAATAAACCCAGCCCTGCCCCTTTAAATCAAGGGCGCAGGTGTTGCCTGGGGGGATGGCCCCCTGGGATCGACGCGTTAATTATATCAATGGTCCAGAGGCCGAAGCCACTGTTGACCATATCAACATATTAACAACATGCAATTATATTTATATATACAACAAAATAGCGGTTTACAGTGTGAACGGGAAGGCTGATTTGCATATTGATATTAAATATGTGATTTTATTAAATATGTGCTTAGCATTATTGATTTTTAACTGTTTAGTTTTATTTTAATGAATATAAGTAAAAATTTCTTCAATGAATCTTGAATAAAATCCATTAACAAGAAAAATAATTTTATTCTTTACTTCCTCTTTTAACTAAATACTTAGATTAGAAAAAATAACAATGAAAGATGGGAGTGATGGAAGAGTAAGTCTCAGTTGTTCTATTTTTCTATTATACCCCCCTCTCTTTCAAATCTTTTTATCTGCATTCTTATTTAGTTTCATTAGCCTTTCTAATTTAATATGATATTTTATTACATTAAAACTTAGATACTTGCACCCAGAGGGTGCATATATTTGCTAGTATATATATATATATATATATATATATATATATATATATATATATATATATGTGTGTGTGTGTGTGTGTGTGTGTGTGTGTGTAATGAGCCAAAAGTAGATGGACAATATGTATATTTTATTATAGTATTTACTGTCCACTTTCATTTAAGTCATGTTATGTATGTATATATGGGCATAGACACAAGAAGCCTGGGTCTACAGGAAACGTTAGAAATAATTAGATTCCCAAATAAAAGTGACTTGATTAATAAAAAGAATGAATTCCTAGGAGAATGTATGCATAGATTACGTAATGAATTAGAATACCAATAATATAAAATTAACAAGCGTATTAGGAACAAGCGTATTAATAACTAATGGAATTGTGACGTTGTTGGTGACGTAGTTATGGTTACAGACATGCACATAATCTCCATTAGAATAAGATTTAACCAAAATTTTTAATTATTACAGATAATCAGGATCTACATTATTGCATTTCATTTTGAGCTTTTTTTAACAAGAGGGTATTGCAAGATGTTAAGCTTGTATTAATTATTATACTATGTCACTGCTGTCTCTTACCAGGATTGAACCTGCAGTCTAGAGATAACTGTCACTTAGAACTGTCTTAACCTAACTCCTTTATCCACTAGGCTATGTGTCCAATTGGACAATACTATTGGTTCCCAATTAGGACAGGAAGTTTACCGAGTCCGAGAAGGTTCCCGAGTCCGTTAAAAAATACCTGAAGAAGGCCGGAGGTCCATCGGCCGAAACTTTGTACAGATAACAATGAAGATGAGTGCAATAGTCCGAATAATACAAATAATACTAATTAAATATTACCTTAAATACTTGCAACCGAATGGTGCATATACTTGCTAGTTAATGTTATCTATACATATATAAAGGGCAGTTATGTGTATCTGTATGTCTGGAGGAAACTTCGAAAATAAAACAATTAACAACAAAGTAAATATATATACACATTAAATATCACCAGGGCATGTTTTTGAGTAAAAATAATGAAGATTTGATTTATATTCGTGAAGATAATTAAAAAAATAAATTTTAAATGATAACAGCATGGACTTTTTTTCATTTAATATTTTAGATAGTAGACATTAACTTTTTTCAGAGTAGCTGGATCAATGCAAGTTCTTTTTTACGTAGGGATTTTAATTGGGAATTCTCCGAGGATCCAACTCACGATTCAGTAATAACGGATCTACAGGACTAACTTAAAAAATCCCTCTCTACCCAGACGACACCGGGTAGCTGCTTCTAGTACATATATAAAGGAAAGTTGTGTGTATCTGTATGTCCGGAGGAAACTTCGAAAATACAACAATTAAAGACAATGTAAATATATATACACATTAAATATCACCAGGGCTTGGTTTTTGAGAAAAAAATAATAGAGATTTGATTTATATTCGTGAAGATAATTAAAAAATAAAATTTAAATGATAACAGCATGGATTTTTTTTTTCCATTTAATATTTTAGATAGTAGACATTAACATTTCTTCAAGGTCTATTTTTTTACATAGGGATTTAAATGGGCCATACCACGAGGATTCAACTCACGATTCAGTAATAATGGATCTGCAGGACTAACTTTTAAAAATCCCCATCTACCCAGGCGACGACGGGTAGCCGCTGCTAGTGTAAATATATATATGATAACTGAACTTTTTTTTTGTTGTTGTTGTTGTTGGTAATTTTAATTGGTTTCCTTAAATAAAGCGAAAATATTTTTTGTGTTGTGTGTGTCTGTGTTTTTATTTATTTATTTTCATTATAATCGTCTGAAAACAATTTGGTCTCAATTTCTCATGTCTCGTTCATTCACACGCGTCACTGTGTAGGCGGTACAGTATTGTTTCAAAGGTAATCAAGATGCCTACAACATTAAACGTACATTGCAAATTGAAACGATTCATTAAAATATAATCACATTAAAATGATCAGCCATCCAAAAGGAACCAAGTCAAACTGCAATTGCATCGTCAAAGAAACAGAGACCCAAACGGGCATATTTAAAAAGAAATCCATTAACAAAAAGAAATAACTGTGTGTTAAGTTTTTAAATGCCATCTCTGCCTGTAGTTATACGGTTTATCGTTGCGACTTGATATATATATATATATATATATATATATATATATATATATATATATATATATGGTTAGGAGGTTGATTTAGAACGCTATCACAATGCAGGTGTAAGAAAAATAATAATACGGTAACAATGATGCTGTGTGTTAACCTGTGTTTAATTTAAATACAAGTTAACATACAACACCATTGTTACCGTATTATTATTTTTCCTTTACATCTGCATTGTGATAGCCTTCTAAATCAACCTCCTAAACCAATATATACACAATGCTTCAAGCAAATTATAAAACTCTCTTTTATATATATATATATATATATATATATATATATATATATATATATATATATATATTGGAGGATATGTGCTTAATTGAAGTCATGCCTAATTTTGAAAATTAATTTATTCTTTACTTCTTATTTTAACTAAATAATTAAATTAGGAAAATTTGGCAAGGAAAGACGGGAGTGATAGAAGAGTAAGTTTCAGTGGTTCTAATTTTTTTATTTTACCCCCCCCCCTCAGTTCGAATCTTTTTATCTTATTTATTTCTTGTCAGCTCGTCAAAAGACTTAGTAATCAAATATAGACATATAAATATATACATATATATAGACGGGCATATTTAAAAGAAATCCATTAACAAGAAGAAATAACTGTGTGTTAAGTTTTTAAATGCCATCCTTGGACATTTGAAAAGGACTTAAAGTAAGTAAGTCCTGAGTTAGGGAATCCTTTGGTAAGTGAATAAGTCCTATCCTGCATGTTGTTAAAGGTCCAGTGATCCAATCCTATGTTCCGTCGTCCACGAAGGTTCAAAGTAGTTATGGCCAGTACTGTTGAGTTTAAGTATTATATCAGCAGCAGAGTACTGACAGTGATTGGCCAAGAGAGACCACATAGTTCCTGCCGAGTCTATAAGTAGAAGTGGGCTTCTAAGACACGCCTTATATTTTTTTAAAATCTCAACACCGTGTTTTTATTCTTTACTTTTAAATAAATAATTAAATTAGGAAAATTTAGCATTGAAAGACGGGAGCGATGGAAGGGTAAGTTTCAGTTGTTCTAATTTTCGATTATACCAACCTCTGTTTCTCATCTTTTTATCTGCATTCTTTTTTAGTTTCATTAACCTTTGTAATTTATTTGTTTATTGTTTCAAAGGTAATCAAGATGCCTACAACATTAAACGTACATTGCAAATTGCAACGATTCATTAAAATATAATCACATTAAAATGATCAGTCATCCAAAAGAAACCAAGTCAAACTGCAATTGCATCGTCAAAGAAACAGAGACCCAAACGGGCATATTTAAAAAGAAATCCATTAACAAAAAGAAATAATTGTGTGTTAAGTTTTTAAATGCCATCTCTGCCTGTAGTATACGTTTATCGTTGCGACTTAATATATATATATATATATATATAATATATATAATATATATATATATATTGGTTAGGAGTTGATTTAGAAGGCTATCACAATGCAGGTGTAAAGAAATAATAGAAAGGTAACAATGATGTTGTGTGTTAATCTGTATTTAAATACCGTTTTATTATTTTTTCTTTACACCTACATTGTGATAGCCTTCTAAATCACTCTCCATCGAATATATACACAATGCTTCAAGCAAATTATAAAACTCTCTTTTATATATAATATATATATATATATATATATATATATATATTGTAATATTGTATAAGTATTAACTTACCGGTGGGTATAAGAACGATCGTTGGAAGCGACAATATCCAGAGGTTAAGGTTGAGGAAAAAAACAAATACAAGTGCTCAATACAATGTAGAGCATAAATATATATATATATATATATATATATATTATATATATATTAGTATATATATACATATATATATATATATTGGAGGATATGTGTTTAATTGAAGTCATGCTAATTTTGAAAATTAATCTATTCTTTACTTCTTATTTTAACTAAATAATTAAATTAGGAAAATTTGGCAAGGAAAGACGGGAGTGATAGAAGAGTAAGTTTCAGTGGTCTATTTTTTTATTTTACCCCCCCTCAGTTTCGAATCTTTTTTATCTTATTTATTTCTTGTCAGCTCGTCAAAAGACTTAGTAATCAAATATAGACATATAAATATATACATATATATAGACGGACATATTTAAAAGAAATCCATTAACAAGAAGAAATAACTGTGTGTTAAGTTTTTAAATGCCATCCTTGGCCATTTGAAAAGGACTTAAAGTAAGTAAGTCCTGGGTTGTGGAATCCTTTGGTAAGTGAATAAGTCCTATCCTGTGAATAAGTCCTATCTTGCGTATTGTTAAAGGTCCAGTGATTTAATCCCATGTCCGTCGTCCACGAAGGTTCAAAGCAGTTATGGCCAGTACTGTTGAGTTTAAGTATTATATCAGCAGCAGAGTACTGACAGTGATTGGCCAAGAGAGACCACATGGTTCTTGCC
Organism: Doryteuthis pealeii; assembly: GCA_023376005.1. NCBI lineage: Eukaryota > Metazoa > Mollusca > Cephalopoda > Myopsida > Loliginidae > Doryteuthis > Doryteuthis pealeii. Next base: position 105,399 of record JALAJA010000150.1, on the reverse strand, counting down.
GAGTCTATAAGAAGAAGTGGGTTTCTAACACACGCCTTATATTAAAAAAAATCTCAACGCCGTGTTTTTATTCTTTACTTTTAACTAAATAACTAAATTAGGAAAATTTAGCATTGAAAGACGGGGGCGATGGAAAAGTAAGTTTCAGTTGTTCTAATTTTCGATTATACCCCCCTCTGTTTATCATCTTTTTATCTGCATTCTTTTTTAGTTTCATTAACCTTTGTAATTTATTTGTTTATTGTTTCAAAGGTAATCAAGATGCCTACAACATTAAACGTACATTGCAAATTGCAACGATTCATTAAAATATAATCACATTAAAATATTCAGCCATCCAAAAGAAACCAAGTCAAACTGCAATTGCATCGTCAAAGAAACAGAGACCCAAACGGGCATATTTAAAAAGAAATCCATTAACAAAAAGAAATAATTGTGTTTTTATTCTTTACTTCCTATTTGAAATAAATAATGAAATTAGGAAAGTTTAGCAATGAAAGACGGGAGTGATGGAAGAGTAAGTTTCAGTTGTTCTAATTTTCGATTATACCAACCTCTGTTTCGAATCTTTTTATCTTATGTATTTCTTGTCAGCTCGTCAAAAGACTTAGTAATCAAATATATATATATATAATATATATATATATATATATATATATAGATAGATAGATAGATAGATAGATAGAGAGAGAGAGAGAGAGAGAGAGTGAGAGAGAGAGAAAGAGAGATACGGACATATTTAAAAGTAATCCATTAACAAGAAGAAATAACTGTGTGTTAAGTTTTTAAATGCCATCCTTGGACATTTGAAAAGGACTTAAAGTAAGTAAGTTCTGAGTTGTGGAATCCTTTGATAAGTGAATAAGTCCTATCCTGCATGTTGTTAAAGGTCCAGTGATCCAATCCCATGTCCGTCGTCCACGAAGGTTCAAAGTAGTTATGGCCTTTACTGTTGGTTTAAGTATTATATCAGCAGCAGAGTACTGCCAATGATTGGCCAAGAGAGACACATGGTTCTTGCCGAGTCTATAAGAAGAAGTGGGCTTCTAACACACGCCTTATATTTAAAAAAAATCTCAACACTGCTTTTTTATTCTTTACTTTTAACTAAATAATCAAATTAGGAAAATTTAGCATTGAAAGACGGGGCGATGGAAGAGTAAGTTTCAGTTGTTCTAATTTTCGATTATACCAACCTCTGTTTCTCATCTTTTTATCTGCATTCTTTTTTAGTTTCATTAACCTTTGTAATTTATTTGTTTATTGTTTCAAAGGTAATCAAGATGCCTACAACATTAAACGTACATTGCAAATTGCAACGATTCATTAAAATATAATCACATTAAAATGATCAGTCATCCAAAAGAAACCAAGTCAAACTGCAATTGCATCGTCAAAGAAACAGAGACCCAAACGGGCATATTTAAAAAGAAATACATTAACAAAAAGAAATAACTGTGTATTAAGTTTTTAAATGCCATCTCTGCCTGTAGTTATACGGTTTATCGTTGCGACTTGATATATATATATATATATATATAATATATATATATATATTGGTTAGGAGGTTGATTTAGAAGGCTATCACAATGCAGGTGTAAAGAAAAAATAATAATACGGTAACAATGATGCTGTGTGTTAACCTGTGTTTAATTTAAATACAGGTTAACACACAACACCATTGTTACCGTATTATTATTTTTTCTTTACACCTGCATTGTGATAGCCTTCTAAATCAACCTCCTAACCAATATATACACAATGCTTCAAGCAAATTATAAAACTCTCTTATATATATATATATATAAATTTTCTATTTTTAACGAATAAAGGGAGGTAACTTCGTTGGCATTATTACAAAAAAATGCAAATTTTGAAAAAAATTATTTTTAGTAAATCCGAACTACAATAGCGTCCGCGGAACTAACCGACGTTATTTGCGGTCCAAAATGTGACCTCGAGTAAAGATCTTCAACAAACACCATGGGATCTTGCTCAACAGCCTGATAATTGCCCCCTGGCATGAAACCTGGGTCGCTGTTTATAATGAACTTTGATCTGTGAAAACTCTGTAAAATAAATAAATATTAGCTCTCACAATTTGTGATTGAGCACTGTATTTTCTTTGTTTCATCACAAAAAAATTTGTTTTTATATATACCTATATATATATATATATATATATATATATATATATATATATATATATATATTGGAGGATATGTGCTTAATTGAAGTCATGCCTAATTTTGAAAATTAATTTATTCTTTACTTTTTATTTCAGCTAAATAATTAAATTAGGAAAATTTGGCAAGGAAAGACGGGAGTGATAGAAGAGTAAGTTTCAGTGGTTCTAATTTTTTATTTTACCCCCCCCCCTCAGTTTCGAATCTTTTTTATCTTATTTATTTCTTGTTAGCTCGTCAAAAGACTTAGTAATCAAATATAGACATATAAATATATACATATATATAGACGGGCATATTTAAAAGAAATCCATTAACAAGAAGGAAATAACTGTGTGTTAAGTTTTAAATGCCATCCTTGGCCATTTTAAAAGGACTTAAAGTAAGTAAGTCCTGAGTTTATGGAATCCTTTGGTAAGTGAATAAGTCCTATCCTGCGTATAAGTCCTGAGTTATGGAATCCTTTGGTAAGTGAATAAGTCCTATCCTGCGTATAAGTCCTGAGTTATGGAATCCTTTGGTAAGTGAATAAGTCCTATCCTGCGAATAAGTCCTGAGTTATGGAATCCTTTGGTAAGTGAATAAGTCCTATCCTGCGTATAAGTCCTGAGTTATGGAATCCTTTGGTAAGTGAATAAGTCCTATCCTGCGAATAAGTCCTGAGTTATGGAATCCTTTGGTAAGTGAATAAGTCCTATCCTGCGAATAAGTCCTGAGTTATGGAATCCTTTGGTAAGTGAATAAGTCCTATCCTGCGAATAAGTCCTGAGTTATGGAATCCTTTGGTAAGTTCTTGCCGAGTCTTTAAGAAGAAGTGGGCTTCTAACACACGCCTTATATTTTAAAAAAATCTCAACACTGTATTTTTATTCATTACTTTTAACTAAATAATTAAATTAGGAAAAATTAGCATTGAAAGACGGGGCGATGGAAGAGTAAGTTTCAGTTGTTCTAATTTTCGATTATACCCCCCTCTGTTACTCATCTTTTTATCTGCATTCTTTTTTAGTTTCATTAACCTTTGTAATTTATTTGTTTATTGTTTCAAAGGTAATCAAGATGCCTACAACATTAAACGTACATTGCAAATTGCAACGATTCATTAAAATATAATCACATTAAAATGATCAGTCATCCAAAAGAAACCAAGTCAAACTGCAATTGCATCGTCAAAGAAACAGAGACCCAAACGGCCTATTTAAAAGAAATCCATTAACAAAAAGAATAACTATGTTTTTGTTCTTTACTTCCTATTTTAACTAAATAATTAAATTAGGAAAATTTAGCAATGAAAGACGGGAGTGATGAAGAGTAAGTTTCAGTTGTTCTAATTTTCGATTTTACCAACCTCTGTTTCGAATCTTTTTTATCTTATTTATTTCTTGTCAGCTCATTTATCGTTATTTACCATTCTTATTTAGTTTCATTAGTCTTTCTAATTTAATATGATATCTTATTACATTAAAACTTAAATACTTGCACCCGGAGGGTGCATATATTTGTTAGTTAATTTAATGAAAGACCTAGCTTCAAATCATTTCTACTAATATATTGATATAATTTCCATTTCAGAGTGGACTTGGGAGTAATGTTGCTGAAGGAAGATAACGCTATTTGACTCATGTACCCCCACTCCCGGAATCAACATTTAACTGACCCAACAGTGGTTTGGCAATTTAGTTTTGGGATCAGTTCTTATGTGTCATGCAACATGATGTTAGGGGCTCAAAGCCCTTCTGTCCTGTAGACAGTAGATGCAACTGGTACGTGTTCTTCTCTTGAGAATAGAAGGTAAAAAAAGAACTTTTGACTTTACCACTTCCACTTTTGTAACTCTTCTGTGTGTGCCACTTAGTGACTATTTGCAAACATAGGAGGTAATTAACTTTCATGTCTCCTAGCATCAAATAGGAGAACCATGGCAAGTAAGGAATGTAATTGCTACAGTAGTAAGCAAGTAGTAAGGTTCTATTTGCCAAATTGTGTGCCAATTATTCTAAGTTTTTTTATATCTTGATTTCAAGTTGTTTGAGGTTGTAACGTAGGTGCAAAGTTATACATACTTTGGATACAAATAACTCCGACGAAGGTTAATAGACAAACATTTAATAACACAGCACATGGATAACAGTAGATACAACGTTCATAATAAAGAGTACACATAAAAAGGGGTACACAAATCAAGATAAGACACATTCATGAATGATACAGATATAACATAAAAGAGTACAGACATGAGACTAGCGATAGTCCATGCTGTAAAGAAACTTACAGTAATGTAAGGAGGCGGAGCCCCACGAGAGGGTTTAGATAGAATCTACCCCATGTGGCTCGTAGTTGCTGAAAAAATAAAGAGAGCGAAAGTGTTTGAAACCGGCGCTTAAATACCGGTGCCCTAGCGGCATCATCAAATTAAAAGGGGCAGACAACTCCACCAGGCGAATACAAACTAACGCTACAAGGCTATAAAAATGCTATTTAGATAAAACTTGATGAATAGACAACTCTGTATTTGATCTTTTAATTGTGCAAGTCTCAATATTCTACACTAAGTAAAAAAGGTTTAGAATGATCAAACTTGATGAATAGACAACTCTGTATTTGATCTTTTCTAGAGCTTTCTCTTGCTTGTGTTTTTATTCTTTAGGCTGTGGTTATATCAGTGCTGCTGACAGCCTGGAAGAATTGTTGCTTTAGCTTGTCAGTGAGATCGGATCTCCATATTATTGATAGTCTGGTTGTGGCCGCCCATACCTTTCCTATTTGTGTATTAACATCGCTTTCTGTGGATGAGATATTACTACCTAGGTAAGTGAACTGTTCTACTGGCTTAAGAGAAGTGACGTTCTCCTGTGGAAGCCAAAACATGGACATGCTAACGTAGGACGCCCGCTAAGGACCTACATTGACCAACTATGCGAGGACTCGGGATGCTGCATAGAGGACCTCCCAGAGGCCATGAGTAATAGGGAAGGTTGGCGAAAGATTGTCATTGATATCCGTGCTGCGCGCGACATGATGATATATATATATTATAGTGTACAATCCAATTAAGGTGCAATTGTTACCATGGGTTATCAAGCAGCATGTTAGCCACTTTGCCTCAAGAAAACACGCGTTGTCTTGACGTAAAGCTTGTGAGGAGGGTGTGGTATATATATATATATATATATATATATATATATATATATATATATATGTATATATATATATATAAAACAACACACACACATATCAGAAAGTTTTGAAATAAAATATCTGATGCATTATAAAATTCATTTATTGATAAATCTACACTGAAGATTTCATTAAAATTGGAAAATTTCCTGATTTTATTTTACATTATTGTGATTTTTTAACAATATAACTCGAGCTCAATGGGTGACACAACGGGTCACGTATTTTCTAGTCATTATAACTATCCATCTACCTTTGTTCTCGGAATGTGGCGTGCGTCACGCAAAGGGAGAGGTTTGGTTTGAATAAGCTAAGTGAAATCTACCGCTGCCCATTACGACTCAGCTCGGCAGACGAAATGGGTTGTGCAAAAGGAATTCCTTGCATACTAACTTGCCCCACCCACATCGATGCGATGTTGCCGAGACACCTGTCCCAGCCAATTGCCTTACACACCGGTTCTCTCATAAGTATTTGAACGGTAACTGAGAAACAAGATGATTATATATTATATATATATATATATATATATATATATATAATATATATATATATATATGTATGAGAAGTAAATACACACGCGGTGTGTTTATAATATGGCTTTTTTTAGCCGACAATTTTTGGGAAAATATGTGCTTAATTGAAGTCGTACCTAATTTTGAAAGTTAATTAATTAATAATTAATTAGGCGGGCATACCTATTTAAATGTAAGGCTAAACAAATCGAGAAAAATCAATCTCTGAATGTACATTTCGGCCTATTAGGCCTCATCAGCAGAGTTATAGATAGAAAGACTGCTCTGCTGATGTGGCCTAATAGGCCGAAATGTACATTCAGAGATTGATTTTTCTCGATTTGTTTAGCCTTACATTTAAATAGGTATGCCCGCCTAATTAATTAATTATTAATTAATTAACTTTCAAAATTAGGTACGACTTCAATTAAGCACATATTCTCCCAAAAATATATATGTATATATACATGTACATATATATGTACACATATATATGTACACACACACAAACATATATATATATATATATATATATATATATAATCAATAGTAATGGTATGATGGATGATTTGGACTCATAACTTAAAGTTTCATGGTTATGCAATCCTCAGATGAGTTAAATGGTTGAGATCTTAAAAACCAGTAGTTCATTTAGCGTTTATATAAACGTGAAGCGTTTTCACGCGATGGGATGATATAATGCTAAAAATTGCTTTTTTAACTGTGGCTTGTTTAACGTTTAT